>JAHHFK020001245.1:560000-644603 GCA_024533555.2 Aedes koreicus | reverse complement strand
GATGCCGAGTAAGTTCGTTGTTATAGGGAAAAATTGAAAGCAGCCAGAGGTAATGTTTTGCCAACTACTGGTTGGGACGCTGAAGAAGGGTCTACTACTCGAGGTAGGAAATAAATCAAGTGGTTGACCAATTTGACAGAGTGCAAACACTGATGGCGTCATTAACAATTTCCCATCTACCTATATCAAAGTTTTAATGATTTTTCACAAAACCGTCATAATTCACCTCTTTCCTTCTTACATAACGTTAAATATTTAAGTGACCTGTATAGAGATTATTATGATATAAAAATCTTTATCTCAATAATTGAATACCGCATTTGAATCGCATTATGCACCCAGTAATTTATACATCTCCCGGTAGTTTTAATGCTGTTATTCCGATGAAGAAATGCTCAGCATACATTCACTTTTTACGAACCTATACATGAAATACTAGGTTCATTAGTAATGACCTAAACATATATTAATATGTGATAATTTGTTTTGAAAATTTTTCTCTACTCATTTCAAAGATTAATTCATGATTGATTGACTTTATTATTGAGACTTTCAGCTTTTTCAAAGATTAATTATATTTGCCAAAATTCATTCTCTTTCATTTGTGGGATCTTAAAGTCAATATTTCAATGATCTGCCCTTAGAAGCATAATTGCCTCATATGAATTTCTGTTGAAATATTGCACAAAAACTACTCTTTTCACTTTGTTAGACCTGACATGCAGTGTTTGAATGATCTGTATACCCTGTGCGCATTAAAAGACAATTCCTCTATATTTATTTCTGTCAAAAAATCCACATTTGTTCCATTGATCCATTGATTGTTAACTACCGGTATTTTGCACTATACGGTAATTGAGCAAGATATGCATTTATGGACAGTATAGGGGTACTCACGATATAATAATTAATTAATGACATTCGTTTACACCAGCAGCGCACTGCATATTATGTACTGGGCATAACATAACATATAGAAATGAATATATAATACAGAGACTTTCGCATTGAAAATATTCATAATTTGAATTCTTAAATGTTTCAATGTTTATTATTCTTTACAAACTCCCTTGAAAACAAGATCTGCTCCCATGCAGTTCAGTATTTGTTGGATTGTTTGAAGTTTAATTATTCAAAGGCACTATACGCAACTGATCCGAATGGTAAGGTGTTTAAATGGAGAATGCTTAGAAGGAAACAAGTGATATATCTGTCAAAATATATGTTTATATGTGCGCATTATAGAATTTCCTCCGCTGCGTGTCGTTAATGGAAGTCCCGAAACAGTGCAAAACATTGTAGATGGTTCCGGCGATGGTGTGCATTCCGAGATGCGGGCCATTCAGGCACAGAATGACATACCGTCTTCTGAGCCTTCAAGTCAGGGTAAATGACCCAATTATTTATGAAATTTTCAAACTTGTAACAAATATCAAACTTTACAGAGTTATTCGAACCGAACTTAGGCGGAGCGTCAAGTGAGTTCATCAAACGGTTTGTGAATAATCGTTTTGGTTTCCCGTGTGGCGTTTGTGATAGGTTGTGGTTCAAGAATGACCTTCAACCGCTGACTACCGTTGAAGCCGAGGTGTTGGCCAATACAAGTATGTGCGTTGAAGGTTTGTCTGTATGCAGTACTTGTCGCTCAACCCTGAAAAATGGCAAGGTGCCTGCGCTAGCCGTGACGAACGGTTTTAGCTATCCGGCTTATCCTTCAAATCCAGCTCTTCCACCGCTGGATCCGATTACGGAACGATTGATTTCTCCACGGTTGCCGTTTATGCAAATTCGTCGGTTGCGTTTCGCTGCAGGTAAACATTTTTATTTCAACTATACTGTAATAAATTATATCATGACTAACATTGAACGTCAATATTGTAGGCAGCTACGGTATCATCGGTCAGGTGATAAATGTGCCCGTTGATGTCGATAAGATGGTAAAGGAACTACCACGACAGCTGGACGATGACAGAGCGTTCAATGTTTCCATCAAGAAGCACTTAATCCACAAATCCAGTTACCTGTCTGGATTTGTGAAGAAGGAAACAGTGAAGGCGTGGTTGAAGTTCCTACAAGAAACCCCTCTGTATCGCCGATACGGTATCACCTTCAATGAAAATTCTCTGCTATCAATCGATTCTGACCGATCAGCAGCTAACACTGATGATCGCATCGAGATGATTGAAGAAGATAACGACGTTGAACTGCTGATAGGACAACAGCAAACTCTTATGTGGAATGAAGATAAATGTCTGGAAATAGCGCCGGGACAGAACAGAGTGCCATTGTCGATTATATATGATGAACATGCTGAGGAGCTTTCGTTCCCGGACATTTATTTAGGGCAGCCGAGAACATTTAACCCAGATGTGCGAGTGACCCCGTTCATGATGGCCACGAGTGAACTGCGGCGGCGCGATCGACGGGCAGCCAAGCCAAAACATGTGCTATATGTTGCTATGAAGATACTTCGTCTACGTGTTTCCGAGGGACTTCAGTGTACCTTCAAGTGTATAGCAACAGCAAACATTACACGCGCCATGCTGAATGACAGAAACTTCCTGGAGCAGTGCATCGATCGAAACTTATCGTTCTTGAAGTCAATCCCAAATTCGGTGCAGTACTGGCAGCAACGTAAGCGAGATTTGTTTGCTATGATCCGGCAACTGGGAAAACCAACGATGTTCCTTACCTTAAGCGCCAGTGAAACCAAATGGCCCCATCTTCTGCAGACATTGCAGAAATTGTCAGGCGGAAACATTAGAGGTGATCAAGAGCTCACTCAGCAACTATCGGCACTACAACGAGCCACTCTGGTAAACGAGGATCCGGTGACTTGCTGCGTTTACTTCAAAAAGCTCGTCGATGTTATTATGCAGCTACTGCAGTCATCCAGATATAGCCCATTTGGACAGTTCCGCGTAAAGGAATACTTCAAGCGTATAGAGTTCCAACATCGTGGCAGTCCTCACGCGCATATACTACTTTGGCTAGATATGGACCCGAAAGAGGCTGTTTCGGAAAACATGCCCGCAACAGTTCATCTGATCGACAGCCTCTGTTCGGTTGAAGCAGTTTCCTTGCCAGACAGCTACGAAAATCAAGTGCACAAGCACACTTTTACGTGCTACAAACGAGGCGAGAAAAGTTGCCGTTTCAACATCCCTTACTGGCCCATGGACCAAACAAGAGTATTGTTGCCACTCTCGGCTGATGATGGACGCCGCGGCCAGCTGAAGAAACGTTCTATCGAGATTCACGCCGTTTTGGAGACCAAAGTTTTCGATACGCTTGGTCAATTTCTCGAAGACTGCAACTGCAGCTACGATTATTATCTCGACGTCATTCGCGCATCGATAAGTCGACCTACCGTTCTGGTCAAACGCTCAATGACGGAGTTGTGGACAAATACGTTCAATCCGTGGATTGCCAACGTTCTTCGTTCCAACATGGATCTCCAGTTTATCCTCGAAGAGTTTTCTTGTGCAGCGTACGTCGTCGAATACGTGAATAAAACTAATCGTGGCATCAGCAGTCTACATCGTGACCTCGTGAAATTGCAGGAAGAGTTCCCGGATCAAGACTACAAGTCACTCCTGAAGAAAGTAAGCATCAAGATGCTCAATTCCGTTGAGATGTCTGCACAGGAGGCTGCGTGGTACCTTCTTCGCCAGCCAATGTCTGAAGCCAGCAGAAAAGTTCAATTCATTCCCACCTTGTGGCCACATGAGAGGACCAAAACAAGAAAGCGTGTGCGGCAGATGGATGTAGAAGGCATTACAGACGATTCCATGGATATATGGACATCCAATATCATCCAGAAGTACGAAGCACGGGAAGGGCTAGAGGATCTTTGTCTTGCTGATTTTACGGCGTATTACACGAAAGTGCAGAAAACGACGAACAAGTACAATCGTCGAGCCACTGCGCACGTATTGCGTTGGCGTTCGTACTCCATGAATGAACTCATCGACTACAAGCGTGAGATGGTATTGCTGTTTCTTCCGTTTCGTAGTGAGATGTGTGATATACTCGATTGTCAGAAATTCTTGCAGTTGTACGATCAGCATGAAAGCGTTCTTCTACAGAAGCGGAAAGAATATGATTGCGAGCTTAACCTCGAGCAAACGGTCGATGAGTATCTGCGTATGTGTGGTACCAATGCAGACCAAGAAAAGGATGCGGCTGTTGAAATGCACGACGAATGTGTCCGAGTGATCACCATGGAGCCCAATGACGACGATATTCAACATTTGCCGACTCATGCGTTGACTGCGGTAGTAAAACAACGAGCTAATGTCATAAGCAAGGAAGCCTATTGTGAAACAGTACGAGCCACCAATCCTGAGCAGCGAGCGTTGATTCTCCATGTGATCCACACAATTCACAGCTTCGATGGCTCCCGCAAGCCATTGCAAATATTTTTCACTGGTCCGGCAGGAAGCGGTAAGACATTCACATTGCGTGTCTTGATGGAAACATACAACCGTTTCAGTCAAGCACATAATGCACAGAACAACGCATATGTTGCTTGCGCTTCGACTGGAAAGGCAGCTGTAGCGATTGGTGGAACAACGGTTCATTCTGCATTCCGTTTGACCATGTCGCGCAGAGTCAACCCAAAACTGAGTTTTGAAGTTCTCCAAATGTATCGGAATGCATTTGCTCACGTTCAGGCAATCATCGTCGACGAGGTGAGCATGATCAGTGCTAATGTCCTGGATTCGATCCACGCAAGGCTGCAAGACATCAGTGGGGAATACGACGATGCATTTGGTGGATTAGATATGATATTGGTTGGAGATTTCCGCCAACTACCGCCAGTAAATGCAAGATATGCCTGGAAACCACCAGCAAATTCCATGCATGGCGCTGTGCTTTGGCAATCACTCCAGTTTTATCCCCTTGTAAGAGTTATGAGACAGAGTGACGAACAATTTTCCTCTGTATTGACAAGGATCGGGAATGGTGAACGATTGTCAGGTAATAATCTCGTAGCGTCACTGGATTTATTGAATAATATATAATATATATATATATATTTATATTGCAGATGAAGAAACGAAGCTACTTGAAAGTCGTTTCCGTACGGTACAATGGTGTAAGGAAAACGTTCCCAATGCCGTACGACTATTCCATCGTAACCTCGACGTGGACCAGTATAACAGCGAAGTACTGCAGAAAACGGATGGCGTGGACTGTTTGGCAGAAGACTTGTTAAGTGGGTTCCGAAATGACGAGCAGCTTGCAAGTGCCAGAAACAAGCTCTATAAAATGAGCGTTGTTGAAGCTGGTGGCTTGCCCTACATATTGCGTCTCACGATTGGAATGCCGTACATGGTAACTACGAACGTCGACGTCGAAGATGGCATCGTGAACGGAGCGATCGGTGAACTGATGTACGTAGAACGGAATGACGATGATCCCCAACAGCAAATAGCTCGGCTGTGGTTAAAATTCGAGAACGATGTGATTGGAGCTATGATTAGAGTGAAATCTAGGCCACTTGTATACTCTAGACCAGGCATCTTACAGCCAGGTTGGACACCAATTTTTAAGCGATCAGCAAACATTACCCTTGGAAACATAAAATGTAAAAGGATGCAATTCCCGGTAGTAAGCGGATGTGCTCTTACGGTGCATAAATCACAGGGAGGCACCTTTCCGCAAATCGTGTACCACTACGATAAAGGACAGGAGCAGCAATTGGTATATGTTGGCCTCTCTAGAGTATCGTCTCTTGATGGCCTTTACCTCACTAACGCCAAGGACGAATTTAAGTTCCATCATGCTAAGGGCAGTGATTCGCCAAAAATAAGGGAACTGCGTACGGAAATGGAGCGTTTGTCAAATCACCGTCTGAACACTATTGCTGATGAGTTGATGGAATTTGTTGCAAGCAAAGATAATGGCGTTGTGTTAGTGTCAGCCAATGTCCAGAGTTTGGGTGCTCATGCACTGGATATTATCACCGATCATGTGCTGATGACGGGAGATATTTTGGCGTTTAGTGAGACGTGGCAGGATGACAGAACAACGACCGCAATAGCGGGATATACATGCATTTCCCAATCGAAGCGTCCCGGTACGAGAGCTGCAGGTGTGGCCATTTACCAGCATAATTTAGCATCCCCTGCTGCGGTTCATCATTCGATCCAAAAGCTAAGTGCAAGCTACGATCAACAACTTGGATTGGCTGACGAATACGGTGATGTTTGTGCGGTTGAGGTTCAGATTATGGGTACTCGCACGCTCTTGATCTCATTGTACATTTCACCAGACACCACAACTCAGCAGAAAAAGTTCTTCATAGTGCGAAATCTGATGTTGTACAAGAGAACGACTATACCCATTATCGTGACCGGTGATTTCAACCTAGATGTGGCGAAAGAGAAGAACATTGAATTCATCGACTTCATGAAGCAATATCTCTGTTTAAATCTGGATACAAACCCCGCTCAATCGACCACTCTCGGTGGGACATGCCTAGACCTGACATTTACACGCAATATGCATGTAAAAAGCAAAAGATATTGTTCGTACTTTTCATACCACCGACCCATACTGTCAATACTTACAGTACCTAGCGGTGAGTTTGCTAATAACATAGTAGCAGTATTTTACCAATAAAGTTTTGCAAACTTCTTTCAGGAGCACAAGAATCCCTGCAGCCCGTTGGTAACTAACATCGCTACTCAACTATTTTTCCTGCAGTCGGGGCACCTTTGCTGGTTGAGGGTCTTGGCTCTCCTTCAGTTAAGCTCTGCCTTGTTTTGCCATTCCGATGAGTACACTGATCGCTTTCATCGCTTTCATGGCCATATATAAGAAGCGTACGGCTTCCATCACCACAAGACCGCACACCATTGACAAACTTGACGCATCTTATGACAAGGAACTGGACATTGACGATCAGTATGGTGATATCTGCGCTTCAGAGTTATTGATACGAGATACAGCCACGCTGCTCTTTTCGGTTTTCATTTCACCTGGTATGATTTAAATTTCTTTGTTTGTTCGATTTGTTGTTCAACACGTTATATATCTTTATTTATGATACATTTTTAATATGGTTGTTTTTGTCAGGTCCAACACTCAAGCAGACAAAATATTCTATAGTAAGCAAGCTGCTCAAATACACTCGAGGTATGCCAATTATTGTAACTGGCAAATTCAACGTTCCAGAGTCAGATAACCCTGCCTTAGTCGATTTCACGAAGAAATATCTTTATCTCAACTTGGCTTCGGACTGTCATCAAACACCTACTCATGATGCAGCTTGTGTTGCTTTAACATTCACTCGTGACCTCCGTTTGCAATGCAAGAGATATTTTGCATATTTCTTGAATCATCATCCAATGACCTTGATATTCAACCATTAAACACCTGGTAATGACAGACAATGGTTGTCATAACAATGAGCAAAACTATAATTGATTAATGAATTTATATTCCCTAACAGATCCTCAACCATCTTTTACGCCAACAGGAAAGTGGCCCTCTCAACCATCATAGCAAATACAACTGTGGCCGTATCATCATTGAAACCAAACGGCCCTTTTCAGGGCCACCAAATACTTTCTAAAGAGTGCACAACAGAATTTTCTAACATACTTACTATCTTATGCTGGCATAACGATCTATGAGTACTACACCCACGCTATTTTGATCAGACTACACCTTACGGCAAGGATAAGGGTCAAATGAAAATTTGAAAATAACTGAAACACTTTGCACCCAAATAGCATTATCATTTCTCGATAGATTTTCGAGATTTTTGCTTTAATAAATTGGATTCGTTCGGAATTCTGGTGACTGATAACTATCAAAACTATAATTGATAATTTACTTTGAATTCCCAAATAGACCCTGAACAATCTATAACGCAACAAGGATAATGGTCTCCAGCTGGTCGGTCATACACACAATCACTACAGGCAGCACAACCGTTGCCCTTTCATCATACCAATATTCAAATCAAATATCCCTTTCCACGGCTGTCAAATATTTTCTAAGCAGCAGATCATAGAATATTCTAACATACTTACAAACTTACTTATGCTAACCCAACGTTCCATTAGGACAGTACCTGCGTTGTAATGATCCGCTACGAAACTAACGAAACTAATCAAACGGCTTAACGTAGTCTACGTCAACCGGTCGTGTGTTATACACAACCCCACTGATTTTTGTTCCGCTTGAAACAGCGGGCGACTCTTTTTGTCGTCGCTGTGGCCTCCGGCTTTCGATTTCCCACCGATTCAGTTTTCCTGGCTGTCGACAAACGTAACAGTTGATTTAAACCACATTCAACAATTTCGCCAACTTGGCGTGAGAGTAGTTTGGATTTTCGCCATGCACGTGCTAAATTTTGATGCCTTGCTTCTCTTCCTTCGACGACATTTTGATAACTGAAGTGCTAATCTCAAAATCAAAATAGTGGCATGATGCTACACGCACACATCTTCAAAATGAGGGGCTGTGCAACATTTTTTAATGCACGATGAAAGGATGCGTCAAGTTTAAGTCGACCAAATTTTGATCGAAGCACCCTTTAGTATATTTACCAATACGTATGTATTTTTTTTTCATTTTTTCATTCTTTAGTACAATTTTGTTATCAAGTTCACTTTTTTTTAGATTTGTAGATAGTGCTTTCAAAATATTTTTTCGAATGGTGTTAAACTTTTTTTTTATGTCACTTCGTGATATTGTTAAGTCAATAGTTTTGCAGTGTTGATTATAAGTCACCATAACTTGATTTATAGGCCCATATTTTGCTCAGTTCGTCCAGTAATGAATGGTTATGAATGATTTTTTGTATCTTAGTTGCCAGGAAAGTATATAGAAGTATACAGAAGATAAAATACAGAACAAATGAAACCATTACAAAATCCACGACGCTATTTTAACTTTTAAATATTGATGAGCATGCATCGGACCTCATAAGATAGAAAAGAAAGCAATGACCATCGTAATTTCCGAAGAGCATATAATGGAAATTACTATTGTACTGATTCTATTCGCTCAAAAGGTTTTTTTTTTCACATTGCAGACGTAGTTATGTCTGGACTTCCCCCAGATGTGAAAGTTCACATATATGGAGATTTTAATCAACGTAGTGCAGACTTCATTTTAGATACCGAAAATGAGTGCATCTTACCACCAGTCGTCGGAGATAATTAAACATTGCAGTTTATTTTCGACAAAACTGCAGGTCTTGGGCTCAACCTAGTTAATCATGTAAAAAAACAGCAAAATTGCTATTCAGATTCTTTATTGACAAATATTGAGGAAGATTTCTGTGTAGCTTAATCACTTTTTCCATTATGGAAAAACAAGGCTTTTCACACAGCAATTGAGTTTTCTTTATTTATCCACGAATACAAAAGACCCGACGACTTCGGATATGAAGAGGTCTTCCAATATCAGTTAGCAGATTATGATGTCATAAGAAACAAACTTATCAGAATTGATTGGCAAACCATTTTTAAGAACGAAACAAATATTGAGACTTCTGTCGAGGTTTTTTTGTAAATTATTGTTTGAAATAATATTTGAACAAGTACCACTCAAAAAAATAAGGCGACAAAGTAAGTCAAATCAGCCAGTTTGGTATAATAAACAAATAAAAAATTTGAAAAAAGCACACAAAACATACAAAAGAGATGGTAACAGCACTAACCTGGCAAACTACTTGAGTGTCTGTGATGAACTGAATCTAACCATAAAAAATTTATTTGATGAGCACAATTCAAATACTGAATTTTAAATTAAGTATTGTCCAAAAAATGTTTTCAATTATGTTAAAACTAAATTGAAATCTGACAATTTCCCATCTAGAATGCATTTTAACTCAAATGTTGGTAATAACGCGGAAGAAATTTGTAATCTATTTGCAACATTCTTTCAAGAAATATATACCGCATTTGCTGAAGAAGATCGCGATTCTGAATATTTCGATTTCTTCCCAAGATTTTCAAAGGAACATTGGAGTTAGTCAAGTCGAATTTCAAAACATCTTGCAAGGTTTGTAAAATTTAGACGTTTCTAAAGTTTATGAAAAACTTAGCATTGGAACTTACAGCACCTTTATTTTGGCTTTTTAATATGTCACTGAAATCTGGGATCTTTCCAAAACTATGGAAGAGTTCCTTACCTTACCTTACCAATCAGACTAAGGCTGGTGTGGCCTCTGCTGTACACAGAAGTTGTTTCCATTGTAATCGGTCCATGGCTGTACCTCGCCAGCCTCACTGTCTGCGGAGGGTCCGCAGGTCGCCTTCTACTTGATCAATCCACCTTGCTCGTTGCGCGCCTCTTCTTCTTGTACCTGTCGGTTCGTTTTTGAGAACCATTTTCACAGGGCTGTCGTCCGACATTCTTACGACATGCCCAGCCCATCGTAGTCGACCGATTTTTGCGATGTGTACGATGGGAGGTTCTCCCAGCAACTGGTGCAATTCGTGGTTCATTCGCCTCCTCCACGTTCCGTCTTCCATCCGCACTCCACCGTAGATCGTACGCAGCACCTTCCGTTCAAAGACTCCAAGGGCGCGTTGGTCCTCCACTAGCAATGTCCATGTTTCGTGGCCGTAGAGAACTACCGGTCTAATTAATGTCTTGTAGATGGTCAACTTTGTGGTTCGGCGAACTTTGTTCGATCTGAGCGTCCTTCGGAGTCCAAAGTAGGCACGATTGCCAGCCATAATGCGCCTTTGTATTTCTCTGCTGGTGTCGTTATCGGTGGTCACCAATGAGCCCAGATACACGAACTCGTATACTACCTCGATTTCATCACCGTCGGTCTGAACTTGTGCTAGGAGGCTAACATTTTCTTCTCGTGAGCCTCTTCCCTTCATGTATTTTGTTTTGTTACGCATTAATCCCAAGCCCAATCCTACCAGCTTCAGCCTTAAGTCTGATGTACGTTTCCGCCATCGTCTCAAAGTTACGGGCTACGATATCAACGTCATCGGCGAAGCCAAATAGTTGGACAGACTTCCTGAAGATCGTGCCACTCGTGTCTATCCCAGCTCTTCGAATCACACCCTCCAATGCAATGTTAAACAACAAACACGACAATCCATCACCTTGCCGTAACCCTCTCCGAGATTTGAAGGGACTCGAGAGCGTCCCTGATACTCGGACGACACACATCACTCGATCCATCGTTGCTTTGATCAACCGCGTCAGCGACAGGCGGCGGCATAACATTTGGGAGAGCAACTTGTAGGCGGCGCTCAGTAGCGTGATCGCACGATAATTGCAGCAATCCAGCTTGTCGCCCTTTTTATAGATGGGACACACTATTCCTTCCATCCAATCCTCCGGTAAACATTCCTCCTCCCAAATCTTGGTAATTACCCAGTGCAGCGCTCTGGCCAGTGCTTCACCACCGTATTTTAATAGCTCGCTTGGAAAAGTTCCTACCTAGTACCTATTTTTAAATGTGGAAGAAAATCTGGCATACGTAACTATCGTGGAATTGCCATTTTATCTTGCATTCCTAAACTTTTTGAAGCAATTATTAATGAAAAATGGTTCACTCAAATCAAAAACCGAATGACTACCAAGCAACATGGATTCTTCAAAGGACGATCAACTAGCACAAATTTACTGGAATTCGTTAACTACCCAGACAAGCACTAGTCGTATAACAGTGTTCAAATAGTATCGTTTATTCCTATATGAAGTCAAAATCGCAATTAATTGGGGCCTTTATCGTATTATGTTTATGTTAAATCTAAACTTTTTAAATCGAATTTGTTATTACAAATGCAATTGCATACGATATCAAATCAACTCGTTTGCGAAAACAATGTAATTTGCACGTATATGGCATCCACTTCTGCACGTATAAGCCGATTTTTTACATTCTATACGACTTGTATACTTACATATCCGGAGAAATTTGCGAAATGGGCGAATCTGCTTTTGTAAACAAACATTTAAATCGACTATTTCTCAAGAATAAAAGCTAAATTTCTTAAACTATGACTACAATCGGATAAAAGAAGGCTTCCTTTAGGCAAGTTTGGTCTTAGTTTTTAAAATAGTGCGTTTGTTCGCTAAAAACATCCATTGAAATGTTGGTTTACAAAAGCAGATTCGCCCATTTCGCAAATTTCTCCGGATATATGTTTCTATATAATAAAAACAATTTTCAATATACGTGCATTTTTGTTATCTGGGTACTCTCTGATAGCAGTGGATAATGGTAACCATGTAGAAGCTCTTTATACAGACTTCAGCAAGGCTTTTGATCGCAAAAAATGGGTATTGAGCCAGGAATTCTCAAATGGGTCGAATCCTATCTCACTAACCGTCAACAAATAGTTAGATTCAAAGGGAAGAAATCAAACCCTATTCATGTCACCTCTGCACAGTGGTCGGAGATGGTCAAATCACGAACTCAAAGCCTTATTTATTAACTTTATCCAAAAACAGTCTTCAGACGAATTGTTCACATATGTGTTGCGCATAGTTTGGTAACTTTAAAAAAATGTCATCGCCTGCTATAAAAAAAGTAAAAAAACTAACTTATATTCCTTAATATTTAGAAAGATATTTTTTTCGGCAAAGTTGTAGATCTAAAATATGAAACTTTGTTGAAGACAAAAAATTTCTATGTCAAGTAGTTTTGGAGATATAAGTCGTTTTTGGTGACAACCCCTTTAAAATTAGTTTTTATAACTTAGCTTTTCATATATACAGTTTTTATGCAAACTATGATTTGAGCAAATGTAAACAACATAAAAGCAGATGTTTTGGTGAAGACAACATGTAGATTGATGCATTCCTTACCAAGTTAGAGCACTTTTTAACTTCATTTTACCGCAACTTTGACTGCATATAGGGGAGAAAGTGGAGAACCGGGAACCAAGAACAGCTACTTATATTAAAGCTTAGATTTATTAATTTAATGTTATGAAGATTTTGTTAGCGTCAATTCATAAATGAATGAGTAAAATCACGTTAAATGATCGCATTTTTTTGAATTTTTCTATACAGAAACGAGCATGTCACATAAAAGACAGCATGAACATTTGAGAACCAGATATCATCAAATATAGTCATAATCAGCGAAGAAATGTTTCTGGGGTATTCAGAGGTGTTTGTATGGGACATTGTGTGAAAGTGTATTGAATTTAATTTGGAGTCTTTTTCTTTTAGAAGACAAATAACACAATTGTTTTGCTACTGCGTACTTTAAAACAATACATTATATTGTACATTAATTGAATCAAAATACCAACACATCCATAACAATTATTCATCATCTGTATCGTTTTCACTATATGCCAAATCTAGCATATACTGTGCACCTTCGGAAAAATCTTTGCCCTTCTTTGGCGACTTTACCCGCAAACCCGGAAGAGCGACTTCATCATTGCAACCAGAACCGTCAGCCAGGAATCTAACGAGAACGAGTTAAGCAACCCAATTCTTCCATGCCGTTTTGACAGATTTACCATCTTTTCATTACGAAAAAAAGGTCATGGAGTGTTGTGCCACCAATAACGTGACTAATACTAATATGCCAAAGTTCCAACCAATCGAGAAATATTGGGTCATGGTCAAGTGGAGGCTGAAGGGCATAGTTGGAAGCGAGAAGCAGTTTCAGGAAAACAGGTAGTCTGTGGCAAACAAACTGGACTTTGGAAAACAAACTGGCTTTGCAGAATCAGATGGAAGCAGTTAAATGGCAGTTCTGGAATATACAAATCGGAAGCTTAGTTGGATATTTTCTTCTTTTCATACTTATCAAATGTTTAAAACAAGCTAATCTGATTTTTTTAAACGTATTCGATTTACACACATTATTGTTCTTGTTCAACATGACATGATCAAACTTTTAGCAATTCATTATATAGAAAATAAATTGAACGAAAAGAAACTTGATTAAAATGCTATTTCAGATCATATTGTTGGAAGGCACCTGAGGCTAGATTTGAAATTTAGCAAAGGCGGTTGATGATGAAGCTATGAATATCGGCATAATAGACGCTTATCGGAACAACGTCTCTACTGCGTTCACAGTAGTTGCTAAATTCAGTTCTTATGGCAGTAGAATGTATTAGTTTTTGTAACTTGCTCTGTTATAGGAAAAGTTGGCACAACAGGTGAAAAGGAGTGCAAATCCTTTGTGATTTTTTGTGTGATTTTTAAGACCAAAATTAATAAATTGTATAATATGTTTCATACTAATATAGATACAGTGAATAACCTTATCCTTAAAACCCATACCAGCTTTAACAAGGCACTCTTCTCATACTTTAAAACGTAGCCTACTGCTTTTTTATCAACTTTTCACCTCCCGTTTGCAAAGCTTATGATCGATGGACAATTTCATCAACGGCACCACAATCGATCATTTTGAAGAAAAAAAAAACTAATGCACAACGAAAAAAAAAACGGCATTGCCCTCGCAAATCGTAACAAATCAACGGCCATTCGTCAGTAGTGCTCTCTACTCCAATTTCACGATCCCATATTTTATTTCATTTTCATTTTTTGTTGTTGCTTCCGTGCATCTGATTGGATCAGCCAGACCAGCTGCATAATGTCGGTTCATCGTTCCAAAAGGAATGTGCACAATTCATCATTTGGTGGCGTTCGACCGGACGATGCATTGTACAATCCACTCGTTATAGCTTCGAAATGTGGCATGAAAAATGCACATGCTCGCATGTTGTTGTCGTTGTTGTTGTTGTAGTTTAAACAGAAGCTACGTCATGTGTGCTTCGGATCCCCCAGTATTGGATTGAGGATGTGGACTACAACTCGTTGATCCTGCGCTCGCGTCCAACGAGTGTATCAATCAGCGAAAATTAATTCGATGATGGCTACGAATTAAGGGCGATTGATTCGTATCGAACAGCAGTTGATTTTGCTTGTTAAGGGAAAGTGACAGTTCTGTGATGGGGATCTTACCTGAATGATAGCTGTTGTTTGCCACATGAGAAGATTTCCGGCGATTCGTGAGTAGAGATTGGTCTGTAAATGAAAAGCAAATTGGTTCGTTAAATAAAAAGTTGGATGAATAAATTCGATCGGGGGACAGTTCAATAATAACGCGGGCACTTTAGTGGGTTGTCGTAAAAGCTAAATTGTACACTGAATAATTGGTGGGTAATTTAGCATTCACGGCATGCAAAAGGTAGATTTCTTATACAACCTAAAGGGATGTTTTCATTTTGAAATTATCGGAGGAAAACTTCTCTAGTAATGAAAACGATGAGGGAACAACAGCGTTATAATTTTCATCTGAATCGCGTATGATGCCATCTTTCAAAACATTTATATTACCCACATCCTGTTTTACACTCAGCAATAATAGAGCTATCTTTTCCGTTACCAGGGATACGGATTTTGTGTGTTTTTGAATCCATCTGAACAAAAAGTTTGCGAATATCATGGCTACTTTGATTGAACTTTCATTTGAAATTCATCAATGTGATCCATACTTTTACTGGCATTGCCGAAAATAACATTTAATCAACACTTACAATTATACGAAAAAAAACTACAGTATACTTGTAAATACTCTTCGACATTATTGAGGAAGTAAATTCTGCCATCATCAACATGGTTTCCAAACGCCTACTATCAGCTTTGAGTCGCTTCCCATGTCACCTGTGCTGTATAGTCAGGCAAAACAGAATTCTCCATCCAAAATATTGCATAACATCCATGAACCCTCATTCAAGGCCCATGTTACGAAAAGTCAACTTATTTCCAGCAGCAAACTTTTCCCAATCTTGTCGTTTTTTCCATCACCCTCCCACTCAAAGGAACAATGTCTCACATGAACGGCAAGCTTATTTTCTGACATCACCAGCGAATAGTTTTCCTCGTGCCCTCCCATCCCAACTCGTGTTCTTCTTTTCACAACAATATCTACCGGCTTTCTTGAAAAAAAAAAAAAGAAAAGAAAGTTGTTCCTAGTCTAGTGGGCTAAGCGCAGCCGAAGAATGAAAAAAGTTCATCTCGATGTTAGTGCTCGTATGGTTCCATTATGCTCGTTCACTCGTTATTCATGTCTTTATATTTTTTTTCTCTCTCATAGAAATGGAGGTTCCTCTTCGCCTCCGTAATGAAAAGAAGAAGTACACATATCTTTCGAAAAGATTTTATATCAAACGGGTGGTATTGGGGTAAAGTTTCTCCGCACTGCGTCACTACTGGCTACATGGATGGAGATGTTGATGGCGATGAAGACGACGACGGCCGTAACGTTGGTTCCGCTCCCGCAATCGTAGAAGGCACCACGAACACAACGAGGTGCCTGATATGGTGCCTTTTCAGATGGATCAACTGAGAACGGTGTGGTGCTGCTTTGCTTTCCCGCGACGTATGGGTAGGTTGGGGGACAGGGGTTAAATGGCTAGTCTTAGGTTAATTCATGCGGTTGATGCCTTTTTTTTAATTCTCGTTCCGCTGTGCTATAACGATCTCAAATTGGATCCGTAAAAATCTCCACATATTTGAACCCATTCAGTGCCAAACTGATTGTGCACAAACAGTTTGAAATTTGTTTGGAGAATTACTGTGGGAATTCTGAAATTTATTTGTCTTTTTTTGTTTCGTATTTACGTGACTTTAAGTTTGAACCTGGTTCATCAAGCCAAGAAGACGACCAGAACCCTACACATCGAACTACACATGGGCCGTTCCCAACGGGTTCACTTCCCTTTTTTTCGTCATAGAAAATCCCATCGGCACCGACTGGAATTGATACCAGACCGACAGGTATCTCAAATTTATGTTTGCATCGCTTTAAAAACTGAATGAACCTACTAAGTTAGTCAAAACGTTTTGAAAATACGTACTTAAAATTTCATTTCGATCTGTCAATTCATTCTTTGTTTACAAGCCATTTGAAGTTGACGTTTTCAACAATGGAAAAATTCGAATTATTAAATTATTGGTTTTGGAAGGTTTATCGGCTACTGAGATCCATGCAAAGATGGTGAAAATATTGAAGGTGTCTTCTCCTTCATTTCCAACCGTTCACAGATGGATTTTGGAGGTTAAGCGTGGCCGTACAAGCGTTCAAGACGATCCACGCTCAGGATGTCTAAAAGGTGCACCAACACCAGAAATCATAGCGAAAATACAGGGTATGGTTTTGAAAGATCATCAATCGACTGTGGATGTGATAGCTGACACCATAGGCATCTCACATGGAACTAGATGACATATTTGTGCTGAAGTTTTGGGTTTCAAAAAACTGTGTGCACAATGGGTGACGCATTTTCTAACAATGCAACAGAAACACGTTCGGATGCGTTCTTCTGAACAACATTTCGAGCAATTCTGAAAGGATAAAAAGGATTTTCTGCGTCGATTCATCACTATGGGTCTACCACCATGATTCTGAATCAAAACAAGAGACTAAGGAGTGGTGTGAACCAGGCACTTTGGCTCCGAAGCGAGTTCGTGTCCAGAAATCGCCCAAGAAGGTGTTAGCGTCAGGTTTTTGGGTGCAAAAGGAATTTTAGTGAAAGATTATCTCCAAACTGGTAAAACAATCAACTCTGATTATTAGTGTGCCCTTTTGGACCAGTTTAATGAACAAATTTGTGAAAAAAGACACGGTTTGCAGAATAAAAAAAATCATTTTTCATCGAGACAATGCACCTACTCACACAGCTCACAAAACCATCGCGAAAATCAGTGAATTGGGGAACGAATTGTCGCAGCATCCACCTTATTTGCCAGATTTAACTCCCTCTGACTTCTGGCTGTTCTCACACCTCAATAAATTCCTTCGTCGAAAGCATTTTTCATCAAACGAAAAGGTTATAGCCATCGTAGAGGAGTATTTGGCAGGCCTTCCAGAAAGTCACTTCCGTGATGGGACAACAACGTTGGAAGATCGTTGGACCAAGTGTATTGATCTTATGGGAGACTATACTGAGCAATAAAAGTGATTTCCCCAAAAAAATAAATGTATTTTCATTTCCGCTTTCAAAACCTTTTTAGTAGCCTGGTATATGCCATAGAAGTTTTCAACGTAACACATAGCTAATTTTCTTAGTTTAAAATTTGATAAACATAACATTCTAAATAAATTTAAGGAAAAAAAGTTGTTAATAAATGTTTCTAGAAATAAAGCTCGATCATTTACTCAGAAGGCAAAGCTATTCTTGGCATAATGTAGTGTAACTGACTGACCAGTTGCTTAATTGTGCTAAAAACTATCAATATGTACTATGGAACATATCATTGGAACAGTCTAGAAAAATGGAAGTAGGCAGTAAACGATAACTTTTTTTTCTCGATAGATATTAACATGTGATCTTCAGAAGACAGTTTCTTATCAATAGCATTACATAGCATAGAACACTTTCATATATCGTGACCCATTTCTCTCTGCACTCCTGGCCACATCCTTACAACTGTTTGAAAAATTGATAATTGCCTCTAATGCTATTGCCAAAACTCTTGGCGGAACTCACATTTTTTGGAATCAATCAAAAATGCTCTTTGAGAGATTTATTTACAAAAGGATATGAAAGACATCGTACATGAATACTATTTTCGGTAAATACTAAGGTCTGTATCCACATTAATCAAGAAACCTTCAAATCATTGTAACTTTTGAAATTTTGCACGTAGGAATGAAAAGATTCACTGTGGTATAGCTGATCGCAACGACAAACAGAACTTGGCAGCAAAATCACGGGCTCGACGTTTGTACTGCGAATATTTGACGAAGTTTTCATGCGTGGCTATGGACGATTAAACTTATGTCCTGGAGGATTTCAAGCAGCTTCCAGGACTGGTTTTTTATTCTGCTATGGCCAGAAATGCTATAGCTGAGCATTTCAGAACGAAGAAGGCATCGAAATTTCCCAAAAAATAGCTTGTGTGGCAAGCAATTTGCACGTGTGGCAAAAAGAGTAAATCTTTCGTCACTACAGGCACAATCAACATCAGAATGTGTGTCTGCAGAAGCGATTTCAACCCTTACTCAAAAAACACAAAAAAAAACCTTTGTTCTGGCCCGATTTGGCATCATGCCACTATGCTAAAACTGTGATGGAGTGGTACCAAGCAAATCAAGTGAACATTGTACTAAAAACCTCAAACCCACCAAATTGCCCAGAGCTACGACCAATCGAGAGATATTGGGCTCTGATGAAGCGGAAGCTTTCTGGAAAGAAGCAAGGAATCAAAGACATCAAACACTTCCAGCAAATTTGGACAAAGACGGCTTCTAAGATTTCTGAAGAGTCTGTACAAACCCTAATGGACGGAGCGCAAAGTTCGAAAATTTTATGCAAATACCGAATAACTATGTTTTGTCTTCACGAATTGTTAAAACACATCCCATGAATCTGAAATAACCAACTACGACGGAAATATAATACGAAATTTATGTTTTATTCATGTTTTGAAGTGTCCGGATTATTGCGGATACAGACCTTACTCGCTACACATTCAAAGGCTGGAAGATGTTTTGTTTTGATTTTTTGTTCCAAACAAAACCTTTTTTGATTTTCAACTGCGAAAAACCAACTCAACAATTCCATATTCAATAGTTTCAGAACTAAAATAGGGTACGGGACGGGTTTCAAGCAGTACATGCATCATCTGGGATATTTGATGAAATTTTTTTGTGATCTGTTATTAGAACTGCCAATATTTTGATGTTAATCCCTCTGCTTACTTATAATCTATAGGAACCTACCTTCAGAAACAAGCATGAGCCTTAGAAAATTTGATAGCCATGGAATAAAGTTCCCCCGGCCCTTAATAAAAGCACGCAAATTGCTTTCCGAGCACGAACATGTTTTCTTCAGCTTCGCAAGCCGTACATAAACCAACTACATTGTATGAGTGCTTTATACTGCTTTGTGCTACTAGTATAAAGCGATTCAAAATGGCTTCCAAACGTAGTAAGATAACCTTATCTTCCAACAAGAACCCACCTACACACTTTGTACATGGTCCCACGCTTGTTACATGGCATCCTTACTGTTGGTAGGCAAAGTCAAATTTTAAGTGTTGTAAAATAACCTTGTTTTCCCACTGAACATCCATCATCACAGTTTGTTAGAGGTCATTGCAGCATCCTAACTGTTGATTTCAATCGGTTAAAATCGACTCTTGAACATTTAATATAATCTTGTCTTCTCTATGAAAATCCACCATAACAATTTGTGAGTGACCTCAACAGTACGAATGCTGGTTGGTATGAATCTGTTCAAATTGACTTTCAAGCGCTGTTAAAAGTTGCCCTGTCTTCTCAATGAAAAACCATCATGACACCTTGTGAGTGGCTCCAACAGCATCTTTATTGTTGGTCTAAATCAGTTCGAGGCGGCTATTCGGCGTTGTTAAGAATCTCGTACGACCAAACTATATGAGTGGCCCCAACGGCATCCTTACACCCAAAATAAAAACAATTACAATAAGATTGTAATGCAATTTCGCATGATTTTGTTTAATTTCTCGCTGTGGATCGTCACATGGAGAAAAAATGCAACATTTGTTGTGGGCAAAAAGGCAACACAGTAATTCGTTTGGAAAAATTAAATGTGTGCGTTAGGTTGTGCTGTATAGTTGATGTGTGAGATTGGAGTCAGAAAGTCAGATGGCTCACAAAACAAAAAGTGTAAATTTCGTAGACCGCCCCACCGCGCCCCTTGCCCCCACCACCACCAACAAATAAAAAAAAAAAAAAAACCCCCAACATATTTCCGTCGGCAAGCACCCCCCCCCGCACCACCACAAAAAAAAAATAAAAAATATACCCCCCAACTAGCTCCACCCCCCCCCCCCACCCCCTTTCATTGGCTCTTTTTTTTTAACAAAACACTTCGCCAATAACCAGTGAAAACATAAATAGAACACTTGACATCGGAATTCCAACAGTGGCCAATAGCGTAGTGGCATTCTGTGGTATCGAATCACCCATATTGAGCTACACTCAGCCAAATAATCTTAAGAATTTCATAAGGTTCAACTTATGAACGATGCTTTTGAATTTCATAAGGTTTACTTATGAACAGATTTTGTTTCACACGACGTTGTTCTTGTACGCCTTTAAGATTCCCTGTTAACAAGTGTTGATATATACTAGTGGGCAAGTCACTGGACCCACAAGCCCTACGTTCAAGGTTCGAATCCCGGTTGCTGAATATTTTTATTTTTGCAACATCATTATATTTCATAAGGTAAAGTTATGAAACTCATACTGATTTCTTATAGCAAATAATCATAATGCAATCTTATGAATATCGAAAGTTTATTTCGCTGAGTGTATTTTCCCCCCCACACGCCCCCCCCCACCTTCCCACCAATACGAAGACCATCCTACAAAAATAATAACCAAAAACCATTTATTTTACACATCATATCTTCGAAATAATTTCAAAAAAAATCTCTCTCTTTGTTTGAGGTTACCCGGGCCTTTTTCTAAATAAAAAATTTTTTTTTTTTTTTTTTTTATTTTAAAGGTTTTTTTTCTTCTACAGATTATAAATTTTTTAATTTAAAAAAATTTGTTCAAAAAATTTTTTACTTTTATCTCATCTTTGTATCTTTTTATAACAGTTTTTCTAATTTTCCTCAGGGTGAGACTTAAAAAAACAGTTTTTTTTGCTGTAACGTTCTAATTTCAATTTGAATTTAAAATGTTTGCATAGATGACTTTTAGGGTATAAAATGACGCACACTTTGAAGATACAAGATAGTTGCTAGTTATTTGAAAAGAAAATGGAAGGGTTGAAGTGTAAAAAAAATAAGTTTTTGCAAAATATCTTACTACTTTGTTTGCAAATATTTGCAAGCACAAAAAACGTAAACTGAAAGTACAAACTTAAATCTACAACATCTATTATTTTGTCCCCTTTAGGAGAAAAACTCGTTTTAAAATTGGTAGTTTTGCATTTTTTTCTGCATAATTTTCAATCAGCGGCATCAACAAATATCATCAAAGAGCGTAACAACGCTTTTGTTTTTGATGAAAATGTTTATATTTTTATATCAACCTATCTTCGTTTGTATATTAACATTTATATCACAGACAAACAGAAATAACACATTGAACATTTCCACCAACCACCCCCACCACCACACTCCCCCCTCCCTGACACCCACCACACACAACACAGCACAAAGACCAGAGTGTTTAACAATAAAACATAAAAAAAAAATATTTTGCTATCTCGCTACACCACCACCAACAAACATAAATAACTTATAATGCATACACAATAAAAAAACTGCAAGTGTTATCTTTGTTTGTCTGTGTTGACATATTCACATTTGTTTACTTACATTTATGTATTTACATTAATATACAACACTACTTTTGAAATCACTACTTTGAAATCATTTCGGTTCGTCTCGCGTGCTCTATACTAGCGTTGAATAGCATAGCCCAGATATGAGGGCCATGAAAGTGCAGTATGCAGCAAAATTTATAAGAATGGACGGGTCAAAGCAACATAATAAATTTCATTATTAACCAACCATATGTGTTATGATTAGCATTAGCATTAGCATTAGCATTGACGTTTGCACACCTCGTGGATGGAGGTACGATGAGGAATAATTCGTTGAAGACATTGCATGTCACCATGAAACGGATCTAGTTACTGATACGTTTCTTCACGCAATAATCTCCACGAAGACACTCCTCGATCGCTCACCTGGCCACGTCCATGCAACCGTTGGAGATAGGGAGGATTTGGTATCTACCTTAAGAAGACACGGGGAACCCACGTTGCCTTCAGTAGATATCAAAGGAAAAGGAAAATGAATAGTCGGAGAGTATAGTTAAACAGAATGCCCTGTTTGGTGTACAGAACAAAAAAAAAAAATATTTAAAAATGGTCGTTGGAAGCATCTAGTCTAAGAAGGTTAAGTGATGCTCCATTTCTCTTCAAACGGTTATGACTGAAGCATTAACTATAGTCCTAGCCCCTATTGGCTTATGGTTATAGCGCCATTACTCGCTCTCTGAAATGAGAATAATGTCTAAGAATATATGTACGTGTGGTGGAAGAGGACTTATCAGATTTCAGATTTCACGGATTGACTACGTGGTAACTATTGTTGATAGAAATAAAATATATATTTCATACTAGTTCATCCAAATTTTATAGGTTACTTAATGAAACTGAAAACTGATCGTTCTTACATGTTTTATAAGGCTCAACTTATCATTATCCTAAGGTAGTTTGGTTAAGTGCAGTCGCGATTAATTACGCGCAAAGCCTAGAAGCAGTGTTGCTGGATGAGGGAGAGCTGGCCGAAGTCTATCTTGAGGACTGCTAGAGTAGTGTCGAAGTAGCCGTTTACACCGCAGCAGAAGGTACCATCGATGGAACGACTGGCTCTACGAAGAGTATCAGACGGTTTTAGACGAGAACAATACAGCGAGAGCGATGATGCTGCAGCAAGAAATCCGTCAACATGTGGAGGGATACTAACAGAAGCGATAACAAACTCATTTTTTGCGGGATAAGAATAAGGTGCTAAGTGTACCACTAAGTGCGAAGTTGAAGTGCAAAGAAATGGAACAGTTGTATCGTTTTCAAGAAACGTGAAAGTTCTACAAGAAACTCAACGCATCTCGTAAAGGCTTTGTGCTACGAACTGAACCGGTTAGGTGAGGATGAAGCAGCACTTCGTTGAACACCTGAATCCGGAACACCGAGACAATTCATGTCTTCGCTGATGACGTGAACATTGTCGGAAAAACGTTCCAGGCGGTTACTGAGCAGTACACCAGGTTGAAACGTAAAACCAAAAACGTTGGATTACGGATGAATTTGTCGGAGACTAAGAATCTGATTGCAGAGATGAGTTCGAGGTGGAAGATGATTTTGTGTACCTTGAATCATTGATGACGTCAGATAACAACTGCTACAGAGAAATTCGGGGACGCATAAAAGCCGTAAGTCGTGCCTACTATGGACTTCACAAGACCCTAGGGTCTGGCCAACTTCACCAAGTGTATCATGTACAATACGATGATGAGACCGGTAGTTATATACGGGCACGATACGCGGACAATGTTCGACGAGGACCTGCAAGCATTTTGTAATTTTGGTCGAGAAAATGGAGACAAGCAACCCTAATCTTGGTAAAACATAGTGACGCAGGTTCGATCCTTAAGGAACGTTGAACTAGCAATAGTAAAAGAAGAACAATCTACCTACTTGAATAGGACAGAGCAACGTTGAATATATTCAGGCTTTGATACTTAGCTGAATTCTCCGGAGCAATCAAAATCTCCACATCACGATGGCTGCGCTTCAGCACTTCTCACTTGCAAAATAAAAATTTCGGTTTGCTTCTCAGGGAAGTGGAACCGCATCAGTGAAAAAAAAAAAGTAGTTGTAGCACCGATGCTCTAACACATGATGACCGAAGGTGGTCCTGGAACCGAGATTAAAAGACATGGCTGATGATAACACTTTTCTTCATTTGAATGCATTGTTTCACTTTTATACACTTTTTGGCAATATTCAATAATCTTTCTTAGCTAATAATATTAATATTCTCCTATTGATTAGATTTATCACATAAAAAAGTACTAAAATTACAGAGCTGCAGAAAAAACGGAAAAAAAGTTACAGCTCACAAAAATTCAACCGCACATGAGCTTTTTAAAAAAAAAAAAAAAATTTAAAAAAAAAAAACAAATATTTTTTTTTTTTTCAAAAAAAATAATTATTCCCCCCCCCCCACCCCCCACCAACAACTAAATACAAAAAAATTTTTTATTATTATCTTTTTTATAAAAAAAACATATTTATATAATAAATTTTAAAAATAATTTTTATTTTTTTTTTTTTTTTTCTTTAAAAAAATTAACAAATTTTTATTTTTATATTTTTTCTTTTACCAACCATTTTTATATATACAAATTAGATGATACCATTTTACAACACCACTTTCTCTAACCTCGCGGTTATATCCTTGATATAACCCATTTTTTTTTATCTCAAGGTTCTTTAACATGTGTGCGTCTTTGAATTCAACGGGGCAAACTTCATGGGCGCAGAAACTCACGATGGAGTTTTGATGATTTAATTTGATTTGAACACTGGTGGCAATATTGCTTTTTTCAAAACCATATTTATTTTAAGGCTCATCTTACCCCATGTACCTCTACCTAAAAGAGAAGCTAAAACCAAGTGCATTTGACTTTTCACTCTCCACCCATCCGGAGGGGATTCTTATTGCATATGAGACGGGATTTCACTCTCGTTTTATTTTTATTTCAAAAGCAAGAGGAAACTCTCGAGGAACAAGGTGACGCGTGCTTCGGTGAGAAACATGAGTAGGTACTTGTGTTGATAATGTTGGTGTTAACTGAATGTTGTACCTAAACTGAATTTCGCGGGGAAGAGATTTGGTGGTTTTGGTTGTGTATTGATGTTATGTTTCGGGATAACTTTGAAATACTTATCTGAAAATGGTGCGGTGAATCTTATTTATAAAAAAAACTACAGTACTGGCAATCATAGAGTAAACACTCAACTTTGTTTCATGATTTTGCACAAAACTTCGTTGCTTCTATAGATAGGTCCCTAATGTGTATAAGTGAAATTGAACTCTTTAATCGTGTTATCAGACAACAGCATTTGAATTTAACAAGACGAATGTGTTGTTGTCATTGCCAAATAAATCTGTTCATCTGCACATTCAGAAGAGACAAAAAAAAAAGTATACCGCACAATAATTGTACCATCCGACATCAGAGCGGTGCTTTGTGTACTATATTGTTGACATACAAGACAAAGCAATAACTTTCATTCGTTCTGCAACATTTCTCAGCGAATGGTTGATGTTTTAAGTTTTATGTGGAAACAGTGTCAATATTCATGAAAATATCTCTGCAAGTGAGTAATTTTATCGTGAAATACTGCCAGAAAGGCACGTCTTATCGCCAAGTAACTAAAAAATTCAGTGTAAACTTCCCGGCAGTTCAAAAATCTGGAAAAAAATCCGGCATTGCCAAAAATCTGGTTAAAATTCCAGTAGTTCGGTATATATGTTGGTGTGGGGATGCTTCGGGTGGTCTGGTATTGGGGAAATTGCTCGAATAAAAGGAATGATGGATGCTCACAAGAAAATTGACATTCTGTGTGAAAATTTGGAGATATCCTTGATGAAAGTTGAGCTAGAAAATGACTACATATTCCAGCAAGACAGTTATCCAGTGACAGAGACACAACAGATCCAAATCTCTTCCTAGTGACCATACGCAAAACTACTATTTCTCCCGTGGATCTCGTATGAAACTGTTGGAATGGCCTCCTCAGTCTTCGGATCTCAACCCAATCGAAAATCTATGGTCTTTTCTAGATCAACAGGTTGATAAAAGTAACGTCATCAACGAAAATCTGCTATTTGACGCATTGAAGGCGGCTTTGGAAAACATTTCTCAACAACACCTTCAGAACCTACTGAAATTTGGAAATTAGTCATTCTCAATCAATAATCAGCCATATTGAACAACAACAAAATAAACAGCAAAATTGAATAACAAACTGAGCAGAGAATCATCATTTATTATGATACTTGGGACTAACATACATCCTCAATGTGGAAAAACTAGTGATCTCAAACATTGACAATGCCGGCGCCGGTTCCGAGCAGAAGCGAGTAACTTGATAACTGGCTTTGGTATTTGAGAGCGCTGCATAAGAGGTAAAATACCAAACAAATGTTCCCACAATGTTATACGAATACCAAATTGAGAATAAACAATACCAAATAGTACCTCTGAGGTATTCCCAGGTATCTCAAATAACAAGTTTTGTTATTCGAGAGATATTTTGCTTGCAATTCTTAGGTATTTTGCTTAGGTATTTTACCTCTTATGCTGTGCTCCTATATACCAAGGCCAGTTATTGACGCTTATGTGTTCGACAAAAAGAAACACCTTTAAGTGATCGACAGGGTACCCGGGTACCCACCAGATTCAAATGATTAGAACTCTGGCTATTATTGACTGATTTTTTTGTTTGCACTGTTAGATTCAAAAACTCATTCGTTTTAAGGAAATTATCAGCAATGACCATTGGAATTCATCTGGTTCCAGTAAATCTGAGTTTTCGAGGCAGCGGTCCGGTACGGAGATACTATTTGAAAACATCTATTGAATTTCCGGGAATGGATGTCAAAATCTTTGGAATAATTCCTAGAAACTATTTCTACTCGATTGTGGGTCATAGGCCAACTTGTTCCTGCAACGGCCATTCTGTAACAGGTTCCCGTGAGGCCTCGAGTGGCCATGAACATTTTCGGTAAAAAACCTTGGCAATATGGGTATTAAATGACATGAAATTTCACGAGTAGGATATTTTTCAACGTTTAGTGGCCATCTGATGATTTGTCATCGGACCTGTCTTTCCAGAACAGGTTTTCGTGGGGCCTCGAGTGGCGATGAACATTTTCAGTAGAAAACCCTGGCAATATGGATTTCAAAATTCACAAAATTTAACCAGAAAACTATGTTTCAACATAGTAAAGAACGGTGCCAACGGTGTAGTGGTAAGCGTGGTTGCTTCTCACCCCAGTCGGTCTGATTTCAATGCCAGTTGGGATTTTTCAGCCGTTGGGATTTTCTGAAACGAAAAATCTCTTATCACGTCTTCCTTTGGAAGGGAGGTACAGGGTGGCAAAGGTTGCTTGTCAGAATTTTTTTTTCTTAGTTTATCTCTTGTATAGTTTTGTTCACTGATATGTACATATTATTCATTGTACGTGTAATCATCTGGCATTTGTTGGATGCGATTTGATTTGGACGATTTTTTTTTGTAACGTTATGAATATGAACGCAAAACATAAGCTGGTAGTAGATTTAAATTTGAAGAAATGTAGACTGTGTGAGGACTTGGGAGGGCTTAAACATATCGATGTTAACGAAAGATTTATCTTCCCCACCTTAAAATGATACTCATTTAACGGATAGAACCATAGTATTGTCATCAAAACTCCACTAGTTTCATTGAGACTGCAGTAAAAATCAACACTAATTACTTTATCCAAAATGTTTTGAAGAATAACTTGTTATTTCATGCTTTTTAATTGATTCCAGACGAAAGGTTCTGATTTCAACAGGATTATGACCCTTCCCTTCAATCGAAAGCAACACAGGAGTCAAAGTTTGTCCCATTCCATATCATCACAAGAATGGCATGCGTTATCGCCAGATCACAATCCTTTAGATTCTTTTTTTTTTACATGGGGATACATGCTCAGTAAAACAGCACAAAAATCACACTCTTGAATCTTTCAAGAAACTCTTGATCAATGTTAGGGACAATATGGCTCAAGAAACGGTGCATGCCAGTTGCGAAACGTTTAAGAAATGTCTACGGCTGGTCATTAAATGGAAAAGTGCGAGGAGTTCAATGTTTTAAAATCTGCACTCCATAGTTCAATAAGGATTACAAATCGCATCTCAATTACTCTCCTAAACATTAAGGCATTATTTATTTACATGGCATAACGTCACAATACTATAACAACACAATATCCCTCCATAATGCCCGATTCGTGGCTGCTCCTCTCCAATCCCTTGGGCACCTTGTACCCCCTAGGTCTTGCTCCACCTGGTCTGGCCATCTTGCTCGTTGCGCCACACGTCGTCTTGTAACATTAAGGCAATTTAATTTTATACTGACACTACACAAACCGTATCAATTTATTGTTTAATTAACTGAGGAGATCCATGCAAGCTTTTCATTCATTATGCACTAGCCCAAATCCTTCTGATGAGAAGTTCAATAAATTTTCTCATAGCGTGAATTTCACCACCTTGAACATTGTTTCGAATTGTATTCCAGAAAAAACGTTAAACCATAGTTATTAAATGTAAAGAGAAGGATAAACTCAAAGCCTGTTCAGGAGTTTCTATTTTACGTGTCAGAAACACTAATGTTAGATGCAGGGCATTTGATTGGGCTTAATTATAAGAAAACAACGACTCTTAAGGTGAATAAGTTTTATTCAGAACATGATGCCTGGAAAAGTTTTACGTCAGAAAATCGTCTATAAGTTCAACTAAAAAGATTTATTTACAAAATGATACAAACACAGAAGAGTTTTCCGGAGTATTTTCTACAACAAACTTTGAATAGTTTATGTGAAGTCTGTTTCAAACTGAATTTTTGCTCAATGAAGCAAGGTTTTAAAAATATAGATTAGTCTACTAACTACTGACCACTTCATCAGGTGCTACGAAACTTGAAGAGATATGATCAATTTGATGCGCTTGATTTTGTTACTGATGTACTTTTTTTTTTTTCTTTCTCCTTTCCTTCTTTATGCTTAATCCTCACGATAATTAACTCAAAATAGTTAAATTAATGTGTCCCCTAATGGATTCAACATAAACGCCGAACTTGTCTAGTGCTCTGAAGTATCCAGAAGATGTCCGATTGTGTCTAATGTGACCTTGGATACTTGACATAACCACTGAAGATTGTACTCGAAAACAATACAACAGACAAAATTGATCATCGAGCATTCATTTTTGAAAACCTCTGGAAATAAATAAACACATATTAGCAATGTTTTTATGAAATTGGTTTATTCGACCTCCTCTCCTAGGCTAAATGCCCGCACCTTAGACTTAACGCTAATAATCAAATCCTGTGCAACATTTGCGCCATCTTTTTTACCCACTTTCATCCATTCTTTTTTCAAATCCTTCTCGTTTTCGAAAACTTTCCCTGTTTTCCAGAGCTTTCCCTTCATTATTGCCCAGAATTTTTCTATTCGGCGAAGTGAGTTTGGCGGGTTTGCCTCCCTTGGCACAAAAAAACAACATCGTTGGCTTCGTACCACTCCATCACCGGTTTTGCGTAATGGCACGATGTCAGATCTAGACAAAACAGAGTGTCACCTTCACGGAACCGGAGGTAGGCAGCAGGCGCTTCTGGAGGCATTCTTCTTCATATATTTGGTAGTTTATGGTGCCGATCGTTATGTACGGCTTGCTGAATTTGCCTTACCCACAGATCACCTGTCACAACAAGTACTTCTTGAAAATTCTTGTCGACCTTTTTCGCTTGACCGGACCTTCTCCGAAATATCCAGACGGGAGTTGGTAACGAAAAACTCCAGGCCGGGGATCTGCTTGCGTCTTGTCGTCCATTACTATGCATTTCGACTGCACCAACCAATCGCGGTAATCAGCCTCCTGGCGAGGGATTTGGCCACCGTATTCTGTTTATCTGTTCGGTTAGGCTTTCTTACCTTGAAGACATAAATTCCAGCCCGCTTTATTGTCTGCTGGACGAACCAGACGGAAGAATTGACCTTCTTGACCACGTCCCGAAGCGAATGGTTCGGATCGCGCTTGAAGTGAGCTCATGGGGTCGGTGGTCTTCGCCTTTCATCCGCTGTCATCTCGCAGTAGGGTCAATTGGGTAGACTTAACCGATTTTACCACACGGGACACGATCAAATAGTCGATTCCCAACTGTTTCGTGATCCACCGCAATTTTCCACGAATTTATTGTTGAAACACTTTTTGCTTGGAAGCCATCTCGACATTTTGCACATTTAAACATTACACTGTGGACTAGCTTTAATTAAAATTTCATCAATTTTTATCCATGCACCAAAAAGTTACACATACAAAAATTAAAATCTCACCACAAAAATAAAAAAAAAAATCTTTACTATCAGCGATTTTTCATCACTGTTTTCAATGTTGAATGCCTTTGTCATTTGACTAAGGGAATATTTCCCATGTTAAAAAAAGGTTTTTATTGATGTTGGGAGTATGATTTACCATTGTATTCAAATGAATATATAAACTTACATGTTTATAAAAAGAATATATAATCTAACTGAGCAAATTGTTAAATTTAGAAGATAAATGATTGTTCACATGAATTAATAATAATCTAACTATTTTGATAATTGTGTGGGTGTCCAATCTAACACCCACTTGCCGTTACTGGTATTATGGAAGAAATCTGTTTGCAATCGTTTTTTAATGTGACCATTGAAAGCATCTTTAATCCTGGAGTTAGAAAGTGCTAGCTCTATTGCAGATTCAATAACCCATTTCAGAATGTCTGGAGAGTCACGCCCATTCCGAGGTTGCTTTCACACGCTATAAGCCCCGTATGTAAGCTTGACCGTTTCATGTCGAAAACGGTTAACTAAACACACTTCCAGGTTAAACAACAATCAAACCTGACGCGTATATATGGTATATACATGTTTTAACTGGTTTGGTCTCACCATATTTTACTGGTCCGCTATAAGACTCACTATTCTGGAATTGCGTTGTTCCCTTTGCTAAAGACTCGTCTCGTTTGTTTGTTGAATTTTCTCCCCTTGTAAGGAGTGTTTTCTTTTGTTTCTTTTGTTTCTTCTCCGTTTCGTAATATTATCCTTTTGTTGATCTTGAAGTGCTTCAACCTTCCTTTGATGTAGGGTCCATATTGCCTCGGTGTTTCTGCTTTTGAAGAGTTGACTTTAGTATGTAGCGCATTTCGAGACTCATAATGTGTTATAATGCACCACTCGCAGCCATCAAATTTGGCACTTAAGTGTAACAAAAATGAAAAACACCATCAAACATCGTGAGTGACCTAAACTGTACTGTTGGTTCAAAAAGGTCCAAACCGACTTTAAAGCGTTATTTTAAAATTCACCTTTTCTTCCCAATTTAAAATCACAAAATCATTTTGCGATTTACCGCAACAGTATCCTTATTATTTGATTCAATTGACTCAAATTGACTTTCATGCATAAATGGTTTGGTAAATTGGTTTAAATGGGGCCAAATCGGCTCTTTAATTGCTAAAATCTTTAAATCATCTGGTTTAAATGGGGTCAAATTACCTCTCACATTTGAGTACAAATGATTGGAGCAGTTAAAAGGAAATTCATCAGATTTGCCTTGAAGGATTTACCATGGAATAACTCAATTGAGCTTCCGCCGTAGACGAAAGATGAAACGAAAACGAAACTATATGCGAGTTGTGTTTCTAGCCAAGCTGCTCAAAGGAGTAATTGATGCGCTGAACATTTTAGCTCATGTAACGAAGTTTTTACGACTTGATCTACACCGTACTGACTATGGTCAAAATTAGCCGATTATAGCCATGGCGCTTATGATCAATGAAAAATATCATTTGTTTGATTTTAGTACTTCGACTACTGTTTTAAGAATAGACTTGCTTCTGACGGTGTGGATTCATAGTGATTTTAATAACTATACCTTATGTTTTTTTTAACGTAGGACTACGTTTCTCTTTTCTATACCGGGTGTCATTTCAAAATTTTGAAAAATGAAAACGTTACGCTAATGTGAAAGGTTTTTGAACGCTAATAACTCTCGTTTGACTGAACAGAATGACTTCATTTATACACCATTTTATCAAAAAACTTACAAATATTTTGGATAAAATTTAAATTTAATGCTATCAGTATGAGTAGTTAAATTTTTCACTTAAAAATAACCTACTTTTGCTCCCATACAAATTGATAATACGGTATTCCCTTTTCGTGTCAACCCTTCACCTTTTCTTTTTTTTTCTCCCTTCCTCCCCTCTAGTTCCTTTTTCTCTTTCCCACCCCCTTCCAACCTCGTCGTTCTTTTTTTTTTTTCATTTTTTCTCGTTTGTTTTTTTTATCTTGTCCGTTTTCTTGCGATTGCGCGTCTGGCTCGCAAATTATCGCCTGCGCTTGCTCATCTACAAGCCAGAAGGAAGCGCTGCAAAGTCTTGCAAGTTTTCCCGCTCGACCTATTGCCGTGGCAATGGGTCGTAAAAATCGATAATCTCGCGGGCGGCATCCGCTTCCGAAGCCTTACCGGAGCCGGGCACCTCCCAGCGGAAAACGATGTTTGTGACAACTAGATTACTAGAATCATCCCAAGTATCTTGCCGTCGGCCATTCACAGCGACGAGGAGTTTAATAATATACTATCCGGATTAAATACAGCACATGATGGTATCCTGCTGGCCAAATAAACCGAAAATATAAATTAATTTCTAACGCGTATAATAACATCGTTCTTTTCAGGACGACAAATTAAATTTTACAATAAAACAGTTCGTGTTTAAGTGAAATTTTGATGGTTTATCCAAAACAACCTTTGCATATGATCCAAAAATAGTTAAATTTTTTTTAGTTTGCGGCCTCCAGTGAAAAGTGAAAAATACATATAACATTTTTCACAAAACAAAACGAAAAACAACCGGCTCGAAAAAAAAAAAAAAACAAAAGAAGCAACAACAAAGCAAAATAAGAAATGAATTTTAATACCAACCAACCAAACATATGTGTTATGATACGTATAAATAAGATGATACCATTATTACTATACACCAACGCGGTCCTACGTGAAGCTTGAGGTTATATCCCTGATATAACCCACCTCAATTTTTTTTCATGCAGACTATAAGAAGCTCGATGAAATTAATTACTAATACAATGCAATATGCAAAATTATGTTTGTCATTGATATCCGTCTTTCATTCAAAGCTAGGATTTTTTGGTTTGCGTGTAATTGTGTGATTAACATTTAATTGAATTCTTTTTAAAAAAAAAACAACCCTCAACCCTCAAAAACCCTCAACATACAACTGTTAAATGATGATGAGAACCTTAATGTAGTTCCAGATTGACATTCGGATAAACCTTAACCATTCAGCGCATACTTCCTTCGGAGCAGCCAATCCCATTTCCGGCCTTATAGTATCTCTGACATGCCCGCACTGCAATGAGGACATATTTTTTTTGAAGAAGATTAAATAACAAGCTTTGTACCTCCTTGCCGTTTCGCTCTGTCAAATGCAGTGATATTTATAATGTCGAGATGAGTACTGCACCACCAAGAGGACCCACCACTCTCTTCCTTTCCACAAACCACTCGCGCTGATGCTAATGGCAATCGAGTGCATCATCATAACCACTTTTGATACAAAATACCGAGCAGCTGTGCTCCTCTGCGACGAACTTCAAATTGAAGAAAATTAAAAAGGAAATGAGAAAGATTTCCCGGCGGTTCGTCGGTTGTCAGTTCAGAACGAGCAACGAAAAAAAAAAAACGTTCAAAATCTATTACAAGCATCCGAGATAAAAGACCTACGACAAGCAAAGTCCCTAGTCACAACTATTTATCAACGTTTTCGAGGGTATTTTCTTAGTGGACCTCTTTCGTTGTCGTCGCGAGCGTCATCAGGATCAGAAGATTCAGGAAGAACACAAACCCATGGCTGTAGAGCTGTGCCATCCGACGCTGCTGCAGTTGCAATTCGGAAGAATCAGACGAAACGTTTCTTGGCTCGTGAGAAGCTCTAACTCGGTCCGAAGCTTGCATCCCTCGCAAATGGCTGCAGGAAATGAGAAAAATGTAATTCTATTTCTGTTTGTGTCGATTTTCGCTGGCTTTTGCGCTTCTGCTGTGCTTGGAAGCAGAGCCGAGATTGCTTCGCAACGATGTTGCTAGTGTTTAATATTTGCCTTATACATTTAGGAGTTCGCTGCAAATCTCGCCTGTTATGGAGGATGAAAGGAATCGGTGCCATTTAGCAGTCAGTTTTTAGTGGAAATTGCAAAACAAGATAGCATCTAAATAACTCGAAAATGGAGTCTACTATTTTTTCTCAGTGAAATGAGTTGCTTCATAAATACAATTAAACGGTATTCGGTGGAACAGATCTTTTTTAATTATTGAGTGTGTTTAAAACTACTCTTTACTCTTGAAGTAGGACGACTTAATTTGTATGTAATTGAAAATATGTGAACCCATCGTGGTAATTCAGCTATGCAAAACTTCACAAGCGTGAATTTCAAGAGCGTGAACTTCAATTAAGGGGAGAACTTTTCATAGCAATCTATTTCGAGCGATACAAGCAGTAACTTTTCCGCAATTCCAACGTACGGGGGCGTTGTCGAAAAATATAAATATAAATCTTCGTAATCATGCAGTGCTTTGAGAAATGTAGGTCTTGTCTTGGTTTCTACCAACAACCGTCAACTTAACCGTTTTGGTTAGGCGGGTATGATTATTGGATTGGAAAAATGATTACCGGTTTCACGCTTCGTTTCGGTTCACTAGTAAATTCTACTTTATGTAAATTAAATAGACAAATACATCTCACCGACACGCTACACGCGTCATTGATTGTCACAAATTTACAGTTTGTGTTCATAAGTGGTGGTTGATAACATTTATAACATGACAGTGTAATTCATAACTGATTAGACTTCTCGATGTCAGTTTCTTTGTCATATTAAAGGGTGTATTCGATAAAAATGGCACACAGAAAATCTTCTGTACCTTTTGAATCGTATGAGTAAAAAACCTAAAAATTTGAGGAAATTTGAATACACATAGTGTATTATTTACATCTGCCAAGTTTCATAGTTATACATTCAGTAGTTCCAGTCATGTCGTCGAAACAAGAAATTGTCCGTGAGAAAATTTTGTGCACTCACAATCAAAATCCAGGGGCGTCCCACCGGTGGATTGCTAAAAGGCTTGGAATTGCAAATACAACTGTGTCTCGTGTAATAAGAACCTTCAAGGAGCGTCTGAGTGTCCAAAGGAAGGAAGGGAGTGGTCGTAAAAGTGGTCCAATGGACAATAAAATGGCCAGGAAAGTCGTACAACAATTCAAGAACCGTCCAAACATGTCAATTCGAGATGTCGCTAAAAAGTCTAAGGTGTCAGTCGGTTTTGTGCAGAAAACCATGAAGCGTGCTGGGTTACATGTTTACAAAGTGCAAAAAGCCCCAAACCGGAATGAAAAACAAAACATCACTGCGAAAACCCGCGCCCGGAAACTTTACACGAAGCTGCTCACCAAATCCGGTTGCATCGTGATGGATGACGAAACATACGTCAAGGCCGACTTCCGTCAACTTCCTGGGCAAGAATATTTCGTTGCCAAGTCGAAGTTCGATGTTCCGGAGGATGTTCGAAAGAAGAAACTATCGAAATTTGCAAAGAAGTTTCTAATCTGGCAGGCGATTTGCGGATGTGGTGAAATAAGTGCTCCCTTCATCACATCCGGAACAATAAACGGTGCGATTTACACGGAAGAGTGCCTTAAGAAGCGTCTCTTGCAATTAATTAAGAAGCACAAAGGATCAACTCTGTTTTGGCCTGATCTAGCATCCTGCCACTACGCTCGAAACGTATTGGAGTGGTACCGAGCCAACGGAGTCAATTTTATGCCAAAGGATATGAACCCACCAAATTCACCGGAACTTCGTCCAATTGAAAAATTCTGGGCAATTATGAAAACGGAACTTCGCAAACATCCCAAAACTATAAAAACAGAGCTAGAATTGAAGAAAATTTGGGTAAAAACAACAAAAACACTGGGAAAATCGGATGTACAAAATTTGAATCGAATACACCCCTTTAGCTCACAAAACATACAAACTTAGTGCAAATTAGTATGATCTTCATACCGCAATACTAAGAACATCAGTGCAGTTGCTTGAATTAGATATTTTTATATTAAAACCGATGAAGTGGATTGTTAATTACACTATGATGACCACAACTAACACTATTCGTTACTATAACATACTAAAGTTTACTTAAGTTTCACTGACAAAAGCAATTGTTCGATCAATCTTTTATTCGAATTTCATACGTACACAGTTTTTGAGAATTGTCTTGTAGGTAAACATTGCCAACATCATTATCAGAAATACCGAATAAGTTAAGGGAATATTTGTTTCGTTCTCTTATTCGGAGCGCTTCCGTTGGTCAAGCTTGTCACCTTGCTGAAGGTGGAAGGGCTAAATCTTATGCTGCTGGCCTTGATGGTAGGCTGAGACTTTTTTCACTATTTAAGTAATCATCTCTTCTTCTCTTCTTTTTCTCTTCCGCCTCGTAGTACTATTATGATGTAACGCTATTATCATCAGTCGTCCAACCACCGGGGTCCTTTAATTTCTATTCCATAGGAAAAATTAAAAACCAAAAAAAATAAACCTTATTGAAACACATGGTTTTTTAAAACGACTAAAGTGCCGTTATCCTTTGGCGTGGGAGTTATGTTGTTAGTTTATCGTTGATTTGCATGCATCAATAAATAAAATTTCTGCTGTTATTATTGCGGCGTGGTTAAAGAAATTTTCATCAATCTCGATCGATGAGTGAATGCATCCTGTTTTTAAGCGGTTCTTTTTGAGAGTACTGTTGAAGCATTTTAAAATATTTTAAAATATACTAAAGGGTGTTCCGATCAAAATTTGTTCGAACAATAATGTGTGTGTGAGTAGATCAAAGTTTTTATTAATAAGTCAAATTATTTTTCTATATCAAGTTCAGTTAATACAGAATACAGGAATTTTTTTCAGCTAAGCTTCCTTTTTACCGAATGCGAATTGCCGGATCTTTCTTTTAACACCTGCCATAAGATTTTGTACAGTCTCCTTGTCTACATTATTCGCCGCAGAATGCCAGTTTGCATAGAACTGTTTCTCGTTCACAACAGCTTTTTGAGTCTTCTTAAGGTTCCGCTTGTCCTTGGGCACCACTTGAACGTTGTTGACAGCATACCACTCCATGGCCTTTTTCCATAATGGCAAGGCACTTGCTCAGATAAATTTCCTGGTTGAGGATCCATTCGCAATGTAAACGTTGCTCTTCAAGCCACAGATACAGATGGCCTGCCACACCAGATATTTCTTCGCTCACTTTGACAGTTGCCACCTTTCCCCGTCCGGTTGCCGTATAATATTCCTGTCCAGGAAGCTGTTTAAAGTCTGCCTTGCCGTAAGTTCCGCGACGTGTACCGACACAATCAAACTTCGTCAGCATCATCGTGTACAACTTTCTACCTTGTGATCAAAAAGTTCCGGTAATTTTCAATTTAAAAAGGCCGCCTTTATTTTTTCGGTAAAATCTTTTTAGTGTAAGATGGCAACACTAGTTCTGATATTCTGTCAAAGTGTGAGAGCAAATTATCCATTAGTTTTGTTTTGACAACTGCTTTTGTTAGTCGAAAAATAGACGCTCGGCGATTTTTACCATGGATAAAAAATTGGAACAACGCGTTTGTGTGAAATTTTGTGTTGCAAACGGATTTTCTGCAGCGGAAACGCTCAGAATGTTGCAAAAAGCCTTTGGTGAGGACTCTATGTCACAAAATCGTACATTTGTTTGGCACAAAGACTTTAAAGAAGGCCGTGAAAGCGTGAGTGACATGCCGCGTTCTGGACGACCATCGACCTCAACTACCGATGAAAACATCGCTTCCGTGAAGAATTTAGTTATGGAAAACCGCTCAATTAGCATTCGGGAGATAGCTGCACTCCTTGATATCTCATTTGGATCGACCGAACACATTTTGACGGAAATTCTGGGCATGAAACGCATTGAAGCACGACTTGTTCCAAAAGAGCTGAATTTTTGCAAAAACAGCATCGAGTTGAGGTCGCTAAACAGATGATTGCGAACGCAGATAGCGATCCCACATTCATGGAACGCATCATAACTGGTGATGAAACGTGGGTATATGAATTTGATATGCTCACAAGTCAACAATCGTCCGAATGGCGCGCCGAAGATGAGCCGAAACCAAAAAATCACGACAAAGTCGCTCCAAAATTAAAGTTTTACTGACCGTTTTCTTTGATTTTCGCGGTGTCGTCCATTCTGAATTCCTTCCAGAAGGTCGAACGGTTAACAAAGAGTATTATTTACAAGTTATGAGACGTTTGCGTGAGGCAATTCGAAAGAAGAGGCCAGAATTGTGGCGCAATAATTCGTGGATTTTACACCACGATAACGCTCCATCACACACCGCGCTCACTATTTGTGAATTTTTGGCCAAGAACTCCACCAATACCATCAAACAAGCACCATATTCACCAGACCTTGCCCCGTGCGACTTCTTTCTCTTCCCAAAACTGAAAATTCCGCTCAGAGGTAGGCGTTTTGAATCGATTGATGCGATAAAAAAGAATTCGCTGGAAGAACTGAAAGCCATACATTCATCGGCCTATAAAAAATGTATGGATGATTGGATAAAGCGCTGGCATATGTGTGTTGCCTCTAATGGCGAGTACTTTGAAGGCGATAATAAAGATATCAATTAAAAATTGAAATAAATGCGTTTTTTTTTCAAATTACCGGAACTTTTTGATCACAAGGTATATCATCATTTAGGGCCACCAAATGCTATCTAAAGAGTTAACAATAGAATTTTCTTGGCCCTTTTCAAGACTGACTTAAATCAATTAGCGGATGGCCCTGACGTGTATGGGAATTAGTTTGCTGCGTAGTTCTACGTCACCTTTGCGCACAACCCCATTGGGCTGTACCTTGTAGTTTTTAGCTTTATCCACGGTTGAAGGCGCTTCTTTGCGACATCTCGGACGGAGAGGTTTGGGTTCCGCTCGAAACAGCGGGTAACTCTTTTTGTCATCGCTGTGGTCTCCGGCTTTCGATTTCCCTCCGATACAGCGTTCACCGAACACTTTTAATACGTTGGTAACAGTTGATTTAGCCACATTCAACAATTTCGCCAACTTGGCGTGAGAGTAGTTCGGATTTTCGCCATGCACGTGTAAAATTTTGATGCGTTGCTTCTCTTCCTTCGACGACATTTTGATAACTGAAGTGCTAATCTCAAAATCAAAATAGAGGCATGATGCTACGCACATCTTAAAAATGAGGGGTGTGCAATATTTTTTAATGCACGATGAAAGGAAATGCGTCAAGTTTAAGTCGACCAAATTTTGACACCCTTTAGCACCCTTGTGTTATTTGGGGCCATAAAGCAGTATGCTGTGCCAGTTTTCAAAAACAAAATCGAATTTACAATTTTGCATAGTAAATTATTGTTGCAAATGATGAAAATGAAATTGAAGATTTTTTAAAACTGTTTAGATTGACGGCTAGTGGTTTGAAGTTTTGTATTGGATTTAGTTTTTTCAGTATGGAGAAAGTAGTATTTTCAGTATTTATTCAAAAAAGCTACTTTGAAGTTGAGCTCAACTATCGGAAGCCCCTTGATAACTTGTGACACTCTTTCATGAAGCATTCAAAATAAACCGTGCTGAATTTGAGTTTGTAATAAGAAAGTTATGTAGAAGGAGATGTTCGCTCATCATCATGAGGCACCAAGAGTGGACAGTAATGTTTGCTAGAATGCAAGATATGAAGAGAAACGGTTGATATTTCCGTCAGTGTACGGCAGGTTGAAAATTGAATACAAGTATTGAAAATTCGAGCGACGGGCTTGGATATAGCGGTACTCGAACCAGGGGATGTTTTCCTTTTGCCCTACATCCCCAATGCGGGGTAAGGTCAAGCCACGAACGAATCCGCCACCCTGACGAGCAAAAGGAACGTGTTTGATCGTGCTCATGTATTACTTATTAGGTTGCGAAAGTTTCTAATGATTGTTTGTACACACTCCGTTTTGTTGCATACATGGGAAGAAACCCACTCCGCTAGCGGGTCTTAGGATTAAGAAATGGGCCTATAAGTAAAAAATGTCTACTTAATTTTTTCTCATGTTAATATCATCTCATCAAGTCATTAGTATTGATGGTACTTTTGATTTTTAGTATAAAAATGGTGAAAAAATATATTCCTTAAATTTTTAACATAGGCACAATCCTAGATTCATAGATGCAAATTGGGACCATTTCCCCTAGTTTAGTTATTAGCATTCAAGATATTTCAGTTTTTCGTGACTATCGCTAATTTTCAAATTTCATTTGACATCCTACCCTTGTCGTTAGTCGTAGTATACGTCAAAAACACGACATTGCACGCTTCTAAATATATATGCTCTATCTAGAGGCATACTATCAAACTTGAAATACTTGGTTGAAAATATCAACTATACAACATCATACCAACTATTAATCACTTTCCTTAGGTGCCTTTTTGAGAAAAAAAAAAACCATGCGTCCACTTCACGAAAATTCTTTTGATCTCTCAAACATGTTCATTAGGCAGTACAAAAAGGACCAGAACCTCACTTAACAACTCACAATCACCACTGATTCGTGTCATAAATCAAGAACTGTAGCAAACATTTGTTGGTTCAAGAATTCATCAACGTATAATTTCGGACAGCAACCTTCCAGAAAAAGTTGTATGTTTTGTTTGGGACTTCTTCAGATTACCATATTTCCTTTCTCCTACGCAACACACTTCAATTCTCTAAAGAGCTTCCATTCCCTGTAACTATACGCAGCATTCTCGAGAGACCGGTGACCAAACAAACAAACAAACAAACGTACACTAACACATAAATTCGTTTGGTTCCTTTCCACTCGTTTCCCAGAGCCATGGCATGTACGGCAAACAATCACTAGGCCTGGGGACGGAAATTGGTTAGGAAGGGGCCACGTACGTTCTCGTCTCAGCTTTCTCCCCCAAATAGGGATGCCACTTGTGTTCAGAAAAAAATCATCAGTTAAGTATCAGAAATTATCGACAGTTACGAGAATTGTTACAGTATTTTCCTGAAGTTCTGAACTAACAGTGCTTAGGAAGCATCAACAATTCATCTCAACAGAATATTGGAGTTGTCCAGAAGCATTCGTGTTAATGCAAAATTTAGTAGATTCTGCTTCATTTCGTTTTATAAATTTTACTTACATGTCTACATTTCTGGCACCCCTGCTCCTATGATTACAGTTTCTAAAAAACCAAAATGTAATCGGTCTGTCGAAAGTCAGAACACAAATAACAATTTGATCAAGTTCTCCCCGGGCTCTGCGTCCTCATCCAAAACCGACTAACTTCCATCCAGCCGACATTGACATTATTCCATGCTACGAAACGGTCGGTAGGTGTAGAAGATATTTGCTCATCCGGCCTACCGTGATGAATATTCTTTGCTCTTTTTGTTACACTTGCTGCTACCTCAAATTGCTGCCAAATCAAACATCAGGCAGGCAGCTCATCATCTCGATTGAGGTTTTGCTGAGAATCTGATAGCGGCAGATTTTGTCGAGTTTGCCTCTGCTACACACGTTGCCCCAGCATTCGGAATATTAAAAACGATGAAATATGAAACTTTCCCACTTGCGGTTCCTTCGAGTTAAATTCGAAGGAGGGAGGTATTAAGACAATGGGGTATGGCACATTTGCTGAATCCATTGAAATATTTTTTTTGATACTTCGATTTACTGGTATTAGCAGAAAAATTAAAAAAGTATCCGTAAAACAAACATTGCTCAGAAGAAAAACCTCCTAATTGATGCGCTCCCGGATACCGTTGGCATTTCATGTGAAAATGTGTGGGAGAACGAATTTGTCGGAGAGCTGTCTGATGCGAGGTAAGAAGAAAATTATTGTTAGTCGTTGAGTGAGTAATGTGGAAGCAGCAGTATGTCAGCTGGGAATTGTTCCTTATATTTAAATAACTTTTAACTGGAAAACCAACTTACGGACTAGAGCTAAAAACAATCCAATTTTGACATGAAATCTAAATAAAATTAACTATTGAAGTAAACGACTGCAACTGCAAATTGTCAGCTAGAATTTGCCATATCCTCCGTCCGGAGAGAATCTGTCAGGATGGTCAAAGTGTGCTTTGCTCGACAGTTTAAGAAAATATTTTTCTTGCCGTCAAATGTTTTGATTTTATCCCTGATTTTTCGTACACACTTAGATTTTTTTACAGAAATCTGTAAAAGTTTACCGAATCTAAGGTCTGTATCCACATTAATCCCGAAACCTTCACATCATTGTAACTTTTGAAATATTGCACGTAGGAATGAAAAATTTCACTGTGGTATAGCTGAGAGTCTATGATGAAAAAGACGATGATTAATGTTTACATTTCATGTTTAGTATTCAAGATTGCGACGAAAGAAAAACAAGTGCGCGAGCGAATTTTGTACGGGCGTACGGCAAATCCTGACTTGTCAATACGGGACCTTGCAAAAACATTGGATTTGCCTAAATCCACTATTCACGATGTGCTCAAATCATTTTCGGAACGTTTGACGATGGAGAGGAACCCGAGAAGTGACAAAAACATTGGACGCGCTGATCCTGTCATGGACCGAAAGGTGAAAAGGATATTAACGAAAAACCCAAATCTCTCCATTCGAACGGTGGCTCGTAAAATAGGGATGTCGCCTGGATTTGTCCAAAAATCAAAACAACGTTTGGGACTTATGTCGTATAAAGTAAAAACAGTTCCAAATCGCAACGACAAACAGAACTTGGCAGCAAAATCACGAGCTCGACGTTTGTACTGCGAATATTTGACGAAGTTTTCATGCGTTGTTATGGACGATGAAACTTATGTCCTGGAGGATTTCAAGCAGCTTCCAGGGCTGGCTTTTTATTCTGCTATGGCCAGAAATGGTAGAGCTGAGCATTTCAGAACGAAGAAGGCATCGAAATTTCTCAAAAAATACCTTGTGTGGCAAGCAATTTGCACGTGTGGCAAAAAGAGTAAATCTTTCGTCACTACAGGCACAATCAACAAGGAAATCTATCAGAAAGAGTGTCTGCAGAAGCGATTGCTACCCTTCATCAAAAGTCACAAAGAAAAATCTTTGTTCTGGCCCGATTTGGCATCATGCCACATTGTTAAAACTGTGATGGAGTGGTACCAAGCAAATCAAGTGAACATTGTACCAAAAACCTCAAACCCGCCAAATTGCCCAGAGCTACGACCAATCGAGAGATATTGGGCTCCGATGATGCGGAAGCTTTCTGGAAAGAAGCAAGGAATCAAAGACATCAAACACTTCCAGCAAATTTGGACAAAGACGGCTTCTACGATTTCTGAAGAGTCAGTACAAACCCTAATGAACGGAGTTAAGCGCAAAGTTCGAAAATTTTATGCAAATACCGAATAACTATGTTTTGTCTTCACGAATTGTTAAAACACATCCCATGAAATTTATGTTTTATTCATGTTTTGAGGTGTCCGGATTATTGCGGATACAGACCTTATTGGAAAGGAAGCGAGATTTACGGCTTGCAATTATTATTTTTGATTACCATAGAATGATTTTCAAATATAACGAAGTAAAGATACTTTGATCCAACCAGATAAAATTGTGGCCGGAAAATAATCCTCAATTCACGCACTGAAAAAAATAAAACACAATATTTTTTTGATATCAGTCGGTAACAAATACATTCTCAACATTTTATTTTTGGAAAATGGTTGAAATAAACACTTATCGACCTGCTCTTTTGTTGGTAGTTTTTCACGGTTTTGAAGAAAAAATTATTCCTTGGCCATAACACAACGACATCAGCAACGGAACCTAATGTAAATCATACTTGTCAACCTGGTGTTCGTCACTTCCATTCTTAAGCAGCTCACACATGATGATGTTTTTGATTTATGATGGCGGAACTAATTCAGTTGTCGCTGTGATTGCGATCTGACATTTACCGTTTCCTTCATTTTTCACTGAGATAAGCATTCTAAAACTACGCTGTCGTGCTGTAATGCACATGGTTCTATAGGGTTTCTATTGATTACCATTATATTTCAGTCTTCAAACACGTTAACCATACTTAACTGTAATGCGGCTTTTAAATGTGGCAACTGAGTGGAAGCAAGCCAAAAGATTCAACTGGCTTGCCAAAAGTTTAACATGTTTAACTTTCTTGTTCAACCAAGTTTATATAAAACTGCTTAATATGACAGAAATAGATTTTTGATCATTGTATATCTTTACTAATTTTACTTAGCTTATATCGATTGATAAACAGCAGCGCAGTTATGTCAATCACACGGTTTACGATATCTGTCCATTCTATAGCAACCGTTACTGGGATTTAATTGATCCATTATCGTGATTATCAACACAAGCCCTTTTCAAGTAATAACTTTTATCGGTGTGAGCAAACAATACTCATAAAAAGAGTATATTAGTTTTACCGTGGGTACACGGTAGAATGAATTAACCAAATTGAAAGGAAAAATATATTTTGATTGCCTTTTTTATCACCAGATGGTTCTGTTGGCAGCGCTACATGGGTCGCCTAAAATGTATATGCGGAAAAAGGAAGTGACTTATATTGTTAATATATTATATTCGATAAAATGTAAGAAGCAAAACGATGTGGAGAACAATGTATGGCTTGAAGTGGCCGTGTCATGGTCTTCCAAAAGTTCCGGAACATTCGTAAAATTTGATAATTCAGCAATCCGAAACCAAAAAGATGAAGTGGATCTTAGAATTCTGCAATACATACCGGGTAGGTTTGTTCCTTTTCAAAAAATGTATGACTCGAATTTTTCATTTTGTTATTGAGGTGTTCCATTTTAAACGTCCAAAAAACGAAATTTTAGAAAATATATATTTCTCAAGGAATTATAACTGGACCGATTTTCTATTTTTAATGATGAAAGTATATGAAAAATAATGAGTTATTGTTTAGAGAATTAGTATGAATGTAAAAAAAAATCATTTAAACAATTATAGAAATGTCTGTGGTAGATATAGTAACTGAATGACAATTTTGATAATTATAGTAGTAGTAATAGTGGTTGAATGTTTGTAAATTTATTAGAATTATTATGTTTGCTTTATTTAGAGTAATTGTCCATAAACGTGCATTTAACTCGTGGGAAGGATATTTACATAGAAGCGTGTACAAAGAAAAATCGAAGTAGGTGAATGTGCACAAACGGTTCAGTCATCTGACGGATTTTATAGAGCACAGTTGTGGGTGCTTAATGTTGAGATGATTGATCGAGGCTGGAAACCCCGATCAGATCACGACAATGTCCAGTTCTTATTATTTTGGTATTGGCTACAATTTTCATGTAAATTTTAACTAAGGAATTCAGACGAGATAACGTTTAGTCATAATAATGATTGTAATGATTTATTCCCATATGTGTGTTCATTTTTTTTACGCTTTTTACAAAAGAAAGGTATACAGATGGTTTGGAAAATCGACTTTTGGTCCGAGGCACGAAGTGCCGAGTAATATATAAAATTCGACCCAGCTTGTCAAGATTCTATTTTTTGGGTTTTAATTATCATCTTCTGGAAGATAAACAATAACAAAACTTCATCCGCATGCTTTCTACGATGCAGCAAACATGGTGAAATAAATTTAACGTATAAAATGACATCAATAACTGAAATTTATAACTTTCAAAGTGGCAGTGTATCTTTTCAAGTAGCCAGGATGCAGGATCGTTTCTTTTTAAGGATCCCGGGCATTACATTAGCAATCGGTTTTCTAAGCAATCTTTATTTTTTATTTATTAACTTTCTTAGCTTCGTCACTCCCAGCAACCTATATACATATAAATATACGTATGCTTTCTCGCCAAGGAAAGCCTCCCGGACAATCCTATCCAACTTCTAACTCCAGATGTCTATGAAGGTAGCATGAATTCTCAGCATCTTCTTAAGTAGACATCTAATCAACACTTCCCTCCCATCCCTTGCTGATCATAAGAACCTGGCCAGGTGTTGTGCTACCTTGTGATCAAAAAGTTCCGGTAATTTGAAAAAAAAAACGCATTTATTTCAATTTTTAATTGATATCTTTATTATCGCCTTCAAAGTACTCGCCATTAGAGGCAACACACATATGCCAGCGCTTTATCCAATCATCCATACATTTTTTATAGGCCGATGAATGTATGGCTTTCAGTTCTTCCAGCGAATTCTTTTTTATCGCATCAATCGATTCAAAACGCCTACCTCTGAGCGGAATTTTCAGTTTTGGGAAGAGAAAGAAGTCGCACGGGGCAAGGTCTGGTGAATATGGTGCTTGTTTGATGGTATTGGTGGAGTTCTTGGCCAAAAATTCACAAATAGTGAGCGCGGTGTGTGATGGAGCGTTATCGTGGTGTAAAATCCACGAATTATTGCGCCACAATTCTGGCCTCTTCTTTCGAATTGCCTCACGCAAACGTCTCATAACTTGTAAATAATACTCTTTGTTAACCGTTCGACCTTCTGGAAGGAATTCAGAATGGACGACACCGCGAAAATCAAAGAAAACGGTCAGTAAAACTTTAATTTTGGAGCGACTTTGTCGTGATTTTTTTGGTTTCGGCTCATCTTCGGCGCGCCATTCGGACGATTGTTGACTTGTGAGCATATCAAATTCATATACCCACGTTTCATCACCAGTTATGATGCGTTCCATGAATGTGGGATCGCCATCTGCGTTCGCAATCATCTGTTTAGCGACCTCAACTCGATGCTGTTTTTGCAAAAAATTCAGCTCTTTTGGAACAAGTCGTGCTTCAATGCGTTTCATGCCCAGAATTTCCGTCAAAATGTGTTCGGTCGATCCAAATGAGATATCAAGGAGTGCAGCTATCTCCCGAATGCTAATTGAGCGGTTTTCCATAACTAAATTCTTCACGGAAGCGATGTTTTCATCGGTAGTTGAGGTCGATGGTCGTCCAGAACGCGGCATGTCACTCACGCTTTCACGGCCTTCTTTAAAGTCTTTGTGCCAAACAAATGTACGATTTTGTGACATAGAGTCCTCACCAAAGGCTTTTTGCAACATTCTGAGCGTTTCCGCTGCAGAAAATCCGTTTGCAACACAAAATTTCACACAAACGCGTTGTTCCAATTTTTTATCCATGGTAAAATCGCCGAGCGTCTATTTTTCGACTAACAAAAGCAGTTGTCAAAACAAAACTAATGGATAATTTGCTCTCACACTTTGACAGAATATCAGAACTAGTGTTGCCATCTTACACTAAAAAGATTTTACCGAAAAAATAAAGGCGGCCTTTTTAAATTGAAAATTACCGGAACTTTTTGATCACAAGGTATGACCGATGTGTTATGTGCCACGAGCTAGATGTTAAGATCCCACTCCAGCAAGTGAAACTTTTCGTAAGGCAGATATTTCTCTTCTGTCCATATAGTTTTAAGTTTTTAATCTGTAATAAAAGCCTTTAATTTGGTAGATAATTTAATTGAGCTTTTAAAGAAAAATAACTTTCAAACTATTCGATTTTTTTTAATTAACTTTAAATTTTTTCGCAGAGTACTTTCCGTAATTTTTTGCACAGTGAAGGTTGTATTTGTGGAAAATGGTACAATGACACAAACAAATTCGCCAAAATATACCCTCTTAGCGGGTTCTTCTGAAAGTTATAGGAAATAAAAATAATCTAATAAGCTATGATCAAATTTCTTTATTTTAGTAAACTTCTTTTTCATTACAAATGCTCACGAGTTTCTTTTGACTCCATCCATTTTGTAAAACAGATATTTCAATCTGTTTGGTCACTTTTAACCAGACCTACTTCTATTCTTGCTTATTTTTATTTAATTTGGTCTTCTAACGATTAACCCAAATTATTCAATCGCGCAAAGTCACAAAAAGCACATTATTGGCCTCGTACCACTCCTACACGTTCCTGGCATAGTAGCGCGAGGCAAGATCATGTCGAAATAGAGAGGAACACTTGCGGATCTTCAGAAATGGCAAGAGTCGCTGTTGCTTATTTATTGCACCATTTAAATCTATGTGCATTTAGAATCCGGAATAATAAAATCATCTGTATCTCGGTAACGGATCGACGTACAAATAAGTTTAATACATCAATACAAAGCTACTGTACTTTAAGGAATAAATATCAATACAAATCATGTCTCTTCGTTTCTAATGAAAATTTGTACTTTCTTCTTGATTCCTCCCATCAAACGCTGCACACCTCTGGAGTCAACTTCCTTGGCACATTTGTTCCACATTTCGGTCATCTGAGTCGCGTCCCGAGCCGTTTTTCCACTTTTCTTAAGCTTCCGCTTCATTATTGCCCAACACCTCTCGATGGGCCGGAACTGCGGGCAGTCGGGTGGATTTGAGTTTTTATCGATGAAATCTACGTTATTATCGCGGTACCACTGGATGACTTCCCGGCTGTAGTGACAACTCGCCAAATCTGGCCCAAACTTCACGGGACCTTTATGGGCTTTAATGAAAGGTAGTACGCGGTTTTTGAGGCATTCTTCCTTGCACAGCTTTCACCTGAATACGTAACTAAATTTTCTTCAGTAATTTCAGGTAAACATTACGTGTCAGTAAATTGTACGTAAAAAATCACGTAACATATATGTGATTTTCACGTAGAATGTGGATTTACGTGGAAATCACGTAGCTCTTACATGAATTCCACGTGTTTAATTGTAGAAATGGAACCGCTGTTTTTCGCCGTCAGTTCTTTTTTTATGACCGTCAGCTGACCCTCGATGCGATCAATAGCTTCTAATCTAATCTAATACAAATGCAGCCAGTACGAGAAAGCATCCTGGAAATAATTCGGTTAGGTGACGCCCAATTAGTTTTTTTTTTGTCAATAATGATGCTTGCAGCATAGCAAAGCCATGAAACAAGCATCCAAGTAGCCAGGCCTGTTGCGTTACATTTACCGCAAAAGATGATTCTGTAAAATGAGTGGGATTCAAACACATAGACTTGAACTACAACGCATTTTGCGAATCTACAGGGGAGGATGTATGCGTGAATATACCGTACCATACACTCTGAGATGAAAATAATAAAATAATATTAAAGTAAATCATGAAAATTCAAGTAATGATAAAAATGGTAATAATAATAAAAAAAAAATCAAAATGCAATGTCAATTAGAGCAGTGTATAAAATATAGTGAAGGGATATTATAATGTAGAATGATAATAATAATAACACATGTCTGCAGATTGTCGTCTTGCTGCAATTGTAGAAGTGTTTGCGTAGCTGAACCTAAAATGCTATGATAGCCACGAGAAAAAAAAATTGTTCTACAAAACATGGAAACTCAATGGATGACCTGAAATCATGTATAAAGTATTGTTTATCTAACATGTCGATATGCTGTTCTGTTTCCATGCACCGTTATGCTCATTTGTGGTGGATCTCATAAAGCTTGCTTCATTTAGAATTGGAACAAACTTTTGCTCATATTGTGGCGTTCCTGGTGGATGGATTTGGAAGTTCTTGGCGCCCACGTGTCGGGAATTTTATCAGCTTCACGTATGTATTTTTGACATTCCGCAAATCAACTGTACTTTGTAAACAATCAACATGGAAGCCGAAAGAAGGGAAAAAATTGTGCACAGTTATTTGGAAAATCCATTGTGGTTTGCATCTAGGCTAGCTAAACAGCTGAAATTCCTCAGAAATACCGTATGGCGCGTTATCAAACGGTATAAGGAAACATTGACGACGATTCGGAAGCCTCAAGCCAATCGTCAGAGTGGAACTGTCGACCGGAAACAGCGTGGTAAGATTTTGAAGACGATTAAGAGGAATCCCAATCTGTCGGACCGTGATTTGGCCAGAAAATTCGGTGCTGCCCATAGTACCGTGAAGAGAACTCGACTCCGGGAAGGAATCAAGTCGTATCAAGCTAGCAAACAGCGAAATCGGACCATAAAACAGAATAGTGTGGCCAAAATCCGTGCTCGGAAGCTATACGACCAGGTGCTGACCAAGTTCGACGGGTGTCTTCTGTTGGACGATGAAACCTATGTCAAGGCTGACTTCGGGCAAATCCCAGGTCAAAAATTTTAATTGGCAACGGCTCGGGGGGATGTTCCAGCCAAATTTAAATTTGTTTTTGCCGACAAATTTGCACGAAAATTCATGATTTGGCAGGGCATTTGCAGCTGTGGCAAAAAAAAACGAAAGTTTTCGTTACAAATAAGACAATGACGTCGGAACTATACCAAAAAGAGTGTCTCCAAAAACGAATTTTGCCGTTCATTCGATCCCACGACCATCCCGTAATGTTTTGGCCAGATTTGGCAAGCTGTCATTACAGCAAAGTCGTTCAAGAATGGTATGCAGAGAAAGGGGTCCAGGTTGTTCCGAAAAACCTTAACACACCCAACTGCCCCAGTTCCGCCCTATTGAGAAATACTGGGCAATCATGAAGAGGAGACTCGAGGCAAAGGGAAAGGTTGTCAAAGACATCAATCAGATGAAGACCTGATGGAATAAGATAGCTAAAACGATGGACGAAGAAGGTGTGCGCCGCCTAATGAGCCGTGTTACAGGAAAAAATCGAGAATTCCTTCGAAACCGTGATGAATAATTTTATCCGTATTTTTTCTTAAAAGTATGAAAAAAACGCTACATTTGTATACAAAAAGATCTTGAATTCAATAATAAATAACTGAAATACAGGCAATTGATTTTGTTCCAATTCTATCTGAAGCAAGCTTTAGGTTAAAATGACGACATCCATTGGTTGGTCACTGATCTATTCTCATCTAATCCAAAACAAACGCAGCAGAATTAAACAGAATTTTATTTAGTGTGTATATAATTTAACTATTAATCCACATCTTGAATATTTAATATGATTATATTAAATAATATACAATATATTGATGAAAATAATACAATATATTTTTTTTTAAATGTAAGACATGTATACACAGAATACATCTGAAATCCACTAATTTATTACTGAAAACAAAAATATAGGTATGTGTTAATATCCTAAAGGTTCTGTAAAACCTGAAACACAGAGTAGATTATTAGAACTATCATAGATAAAATTTCAATTAAAAGACGTACGATGTTTTCCTTTTTCTGGAAAGCCACAAATTATTCTAAAAGACATTCGTTAAAAAGTTTTCTTTATAATCTTCTAGTTACATTCCAAGGACAGTCGTATAAGTGATTGAAGAGCTCTGTTTGATGATTTTTGAAAACAATGGCCCATCCTATCACAATACGAATAAACAAATTTATTTAAATATACATAATCCCATGTCGCATGTCAGTCTTTTATGAAAATAGTGGTTGAAATACAGAAAAGCAATTTATAGGTTCATGCTGAAATGAAAAACAAATTGAGCCTTTAATTGATTTTCAGCCGCATGCATCATCGCCAAAAAATTTTGCTGCTAATGAGATAAGAACTCTTCCACATCATCTCTAACATGATTCTTCTCTTTTTTACTTGACAGAAAAAAAAAGTTGAATATAATCAGAATATATGCACTGTTACACAAAACAAACACAACCTTAAAGACGAATGAACTGATTTAAACCAACGGCAAAGAAGCAGTTGGGCCACTTACAAAGAGTGAGTGGCTGGCTGGCACTTCCACGGTGATTGGACTAAAGTTCCCAAAGCGGCACTAAATTGACAGGGTTGCCTGCGGACAGCTGTTGTTACCTCCAAGAGTTCTGTGGAGCTCAACATCAAACCCTGACATTCTAGGTAGATTTACCTACACGCAGTGGAGGGGAGAGGTCTCAAACCCAGGGAGCCGCCCCTATTGCCCTTGGTCACTCCTGCCACATCATATAGCTACACTAAAAATTTATTTTCGTTAAGTAGCTTTCACGCGTTTCGTAAACATGGATTTTGTACATAGAACAAATGAATCGTAGGGTACATGTCCCTTAACTCAGCCTATTATGCAGCGGTCGTTTGCAATTTTAATCATAACTCATAATGTAACTGAGCTGGAAACGAAATTCAACTTGGTATACGGTTGCTAAGACATGCCTAATTAGACGTTTACAGTTCTGAACCATGGAAAGTTAACCGACTAACTTTATTAAGCCGAAAACTTTCGACGAATATGGATGCAATGTCGGTCTGTAGGCGCCATATTGGGTCTATTCGTGGTTGCAATTTCGTCTCATCATTCAGAATTTTTGTTCAAAAGAATCGTCGTAAAGTTTATTTTTATTATCTTACTAGGCGTTCCTTTTAACGTTATTTTTGCTATACTCAGCACCAAATTTCACAAATTAAATTAAGATAAAGTTACTTTATTACACCTAAATAATTTTCACCCGCGATCGATTGGACATTTCATTTCAAAGCATTTCAACTCCTACTTTATGAAATTTGTTTTTCAGATTTTGGTTTGAGTAAGCCCTTAGGAATATGTACAGTCACGTTTTCATACATTTCCATTGAAAACTTTATGAACATTAACTGTTTACTATGTAATAAATTCATTAGGCCATAGTTGGGAGCGTAGTTGAAAATGTGTCCCTAAAATTGGATCTACAGTTTTCTTGAGAAATCATTTTTTTTTTTTCGCAAAGAAATAATAAAAAATAAAAAAATTTTTTTTTTTATACACGATCATTTCTTTTCCTTCCCCTCCACAATATTTTAATTAGAAGAAAATGAAGTTTTTTTGTTCACCTACCAACCATCCACCGAACCAAAAAAACAAAAAAAAAGACAAACCACACACATGTACAACTTTAAATTTATAAAAATGTCTCACCCCCTTCAAAAATATCCAAAATAAGAAGCAAACAAAAATTTGCCCATTCACCGGATTAAGACAAAATTGATACATAGGCCGAGTTGAGGAGCAGGCCTAACATTACATCCCGTTACCCTATATTATATGAAACATTCATATTGTTTTTTATCTGGTGTAATGCTATCATTACTCCTTTTTGTATAATGCACGAAATGAAGTTCGTGAAGACCAGCCAATCACTGTTTCTCTTTTATCGTACTTATGCAAAATGGCATTGCTGCTGGGATGGGCGGGAATAATTTATCGCTCCCAAAATAAAAATCAAAGCGCTGTCGAAAACTATAACTTCATGTTCATTAATCAAGCTTCTTTTCACGAGTCACCATGGCCTAGTGAGATCAACCTCTTTCCAAAAAAATTCAGGTTCGAATCCCATGCCAGAAACAATAAAAAAAATCGATGGACAACTCTACGTGGATGCGTTTTTTGTCAATTACATTTCGAGTCGATAAAGTAGATCTGTCAGTCCTTCATGCAACCACCAGAGAGAAGTCCGACTTAAGTTCTCACTATTCTTATCACAACTGATGCTCTTCCCACAATGCTGCTCTTGGTGTGACTCAGCACAAGACTGGATCAAAATTCACATTAAACTTTGTTGGGGCTGCAGGGGACTGTATTGCACAGGTCGATTTACGTTGCTTGAGTTCCTCTCAGGAACCGAGCCGGGTGGGAGCAGGAAACCTTGTGTTCCTTCCCAGGAGGGCAACTAGCCCGGACACTTAAGCTTGACTTCGCCTCTTGAAGCCACAATGCGATTGGACTGGACTAGCTTCGCTTAGCTAGCAGCAATCTTCTGGTACAAACAACTGAGTCTTGAAAAAGACTGAAAATTCTCAAAAACAACTCTGAATTTTGGGGGGAGTCGGATTGGCCGTCGGTGATTGAACTAAAACACTAGAGAAACTTCACTACTTAAACCACTTTATTCATTCGCTTCTTTTCTATTTCACTTGTTTTATCTTCACTATCAAAAATAAAACTTCAAACTTCGCTGGTAGGCACACTCCTTTTATACCCATTCTGCGCTGTTGAGAATGTTCTACCTGCTCTAAATTGCGTAATGGCTCACGCAATGATCACGTATTCCAGTGTGCCACAACAAATTCTCCTCACTTGTACCTGTCCCCACTTGAACAGGCGGAATTTTCGCGATGGTTCGCTTTGTTCGATGAGTTCGATGGTGGAAGAAACACTCGGATTAGGTGAACGGACGTGCGTGGTGCACCCGCTGCTGGACGCTGCTTACAACTTCAGTTCCTTGCCGGCGTCGGTGGTGTAGTGGTAAGCGTGACTGCTACTTGGCACCCCAGTGGGTCTGGGTTCAATCCCAGTCGACGTCGGTGGTTTTTCTGAGGCGAAAAAATCTGGTCACGTCTTCCTTCGGAGGGGAAGTAAAGCCGTTGGTCCCGGCTCATATTTATGAGTCGTTAGGTAGGGTCCAGGTGGTGGAGTCGTCTTCCTGGCGTCGGTGATATTGTCACCATGTGAGGAAATAGGCCGACGTAAAATAAGGTAAAAAAAAACTTCAGTTCGACCTTTGGTCAACTGAACAAACCTGTTATAAAACTCATACTTTTATAACAAGAAAAAAAGCGGTGAAAAAATGACAACAGAAAATTTTCGTACCTCGCTTCGAGCACCGCCCGACCCTCGATGCAATCGATAGCTTCATGCATAATTTCAACTTTATTGTCTTGCATAGTAGGTGATCTTTGTCAGATAATTTGATTATGTTGAACAAAATGGTTACACTCATACTATTTGCCGTTGATCGTGTTGAACATGTTGTGGTGCAAACGTTGTTCCAACGGAATTACTGACCTGTCCTTAAACAATAATGAAAAACTGGAATAAAATGTATTTATTTCCGAAACTCCTAGTACGTGTACCATTATCGTGTTATTCCCATGGTCATATCATTAGAGTATCCGGAAATTATTTCCATGTCCATGTTTTCACTGCGGGAACATAAACAAATGCGAATACGTAACGAACCGAAAGAGGAGGGCTTGTTTCCGCATCATCATCCAAGTAAGGATTCAGGTTTGCGACATTTGTGTTTAGAAGTGAGATTTAACCACCTTTGCCATTTTGCTGCAAAGAGTAAAAGGTCGACCATAAATCGTACAGCACCACGGAGCAAGGGTCGTGTCAGGTCGTTTGAAGATTTATGGTTTAATGGCATGTTTTGCATTTTTAGGCACTTCCTGGTTTGTCGCGGTTTTTGAATATCAATTACGTTCTGTGCAGTCAAATTCTAAACATTATTCCACAACAGCCGATTTAAGTTGATGGTGGTTGAACATTGTCTTGAACAGATAGGTGTTAAATTGCGACAGTTCACATAATCGAAGAAAGGGAAATAAAAATAAAAATTCAATCGAAAGCACATAAAACCCCATTCCGTTTAAATTTGAACCCAACTGTTCAGAATTCCAAATTCGCCATTTCAACTTCAAAAACATTCTCTAGCCCATTGAATAACAAAGCTCATGCCACTCGTCGGCTGAAGTTTTCCTCAAGTTGGGAAAAATTAGCTCCGCCAGGCATATCCTTTGAACACGAGAGGAAAAGCCGAACCACTCCAAAGTGAGGCCACATATTTACTCACGCGAGTACCATTAGAATCAGTTTCGGGTTTAATGATCTGAACGTAAAGATTTTGGCACTTGCGGGGTACTCTCGTAGTTAGTTTTTTTTTGTCTTCTCGAAGCAGTCAGTGTTCCGTAGCAGCAGCCTTCCAGCTCGTTTGCTCCGAGTCTTTCGAATATTGTTTCCAGCGCAATCCAGCTCCAGCTCCAGCTCATGTAGTGTTGCCATTAGCGGTGCTGGTGCTGCTGCTGCTTCTGGCGGTGGCACCCATTCGATATCACTTGCTCTCGATTTCCAATCCTTTGCCACGGCCTGGAAGCCTTCGGGTGAGAACAAACAAGCAACCAGCTGCAGAGTTTCAACGGATTAGCCTCGGAGCTTTAAAGTTTGCTCCGGTTCGACATGGAGTTGGCCCCGAGGGGTCCGGTGTGTGGATGCGGGAATTATCGATTTGTGGAGGTTTTATGAAAGGGGGCGAAAGTTGACGTTTGAGAAACGAGGGTGGGTTTAGACGATTTGTTCTTGTGGGACTATTTGTGTGATAGTGCCGGTTAAGTCAGACAGTTGGTATTGTTGCAGAATTTTGGCTCAGTTGCTTTTTTATTGACGCTTTCAGATGTAGGTTATTTTATCTGAGCATAGAAGTTTGGAAGGATTTTATCATGCGATGGTGGTGAATGCGATGTTTTAGCAATATGAGCAGTTGTTCTTGTGGAAGAAAGCTAGTTGTGCCACTCTCAAATCGGTTTTCAGAATTATCTCTCCAGCTCCTCACCAGGTGTGAAGATATGAACCCTCAAGTAATTTTGAGAAACTCCTTGAATTGAATCCTCAAACTCGACTAATGACTTTGTACCATTTGTACATAACACAGGATGTTCGCCCTTCGCCGAATATTCCCAATCGTGTTTGCTTCTCCAACCTCGGCTGTTCGGTTCATTTTAATTTATCCATGAGCTTCATGGAATCCCAGACCATCATTGTCCTATGATTGCTTCTGTGGTATTTTCTGCAAAGTTTGACCAAGTTGATTTCACTTAATCGTTCTTCACTAACGGATCATTGAAAGAGGAGTCAGCAGTACTATCCAAGTAACAGTTTTAGCTTTATTCCAGCCGAATAGTAGTCCTCCAGGCTTTGTTGATAAAACTGCATTCAAAACTGTTTTGTCCATCAACACCTCTATGCAACTTTAAAGCCGAAATTTGTATAAATTGGCCCACTCTATAGACGGTTGTGAAAACAAGTTACTAAAACCTTCATAAAACCATAAATATTTTGAAAATGTTCTAGTGAAAGATGTTATAACCACTTGAAAACCTTCATAAAACCTATTGGCTGCCTTGGAAACCAGTATGCGGCCAAATGGCCAACAGCTTTCAAACTTCACTGTGATATCGTGGTTGTTATTTATTTCGGTCTACTTTGTTCGATTCTCTTCTGGTTCATTTAGCAGTAAGAAAAAAGTTCTAGTGATACGGAACATTTTGTTTGCGTGCAAAATATCCAAAACAAATTGAGTTTTTACAGCGTTTCATGCTTCAAATCATATGCGCATTTAATTTTATGGTGAATATTGGCACGATAGGAGCCGAAAATTAATGCGCTTCGGAAATTATGCGAGATTGCAACAACAAAAACAAAATTAAAATAATAGTCGATAAATCAATCATGAATCTCCGGAAAATTTATTAATTTCAATAAGGTAATCGATAAGAATGCCGAGATTGGTCTTCGATCTACAGTTCATTTGCATTGCAGTTAAACTTTGGTGCATTTATTTTTCCAAATTTCAATTATTTCGTGTATTTCCCTTGCGCTGAACTGGCCGGCTTGTCATGCCGCAAGGGCTCGGTAGGGATTCTTGGTCAAGACCCGAAGCTTAGAGTCAGTTCCATTGTGGAAATATCCTTCAATTAGTTTTTCCACCTGCTACAGAGAATCGTGTGCCTGGAGGTAAAACATTGCGAATTTTACTATTCACATTAGTTCGTAAATGCAACGCGCTTTGGGATCATCCTTGCCTTAGATCCATCCTAATAACATGGAAGGACATAACGGGAATTAGAGGCAAAATACATGTTTTATCTTTTGTTGTTGTTATGATATAAATTTAGGTTTCAGGTTATCGAATTTTAGGATGAACTGTCTTTTGCATGATGTATTTCAGGTCCTCCAGGTCATCAGGTATTGTAAAATAATTTAAAATTCATTTTTTCTTTCTCATGGCTGTCATACATTGTCTAAATTTTCTGGTTCATAATGGATGCTCAAGTTTGGCTACAATTGCAACAAAACAGCAGACGGCACACGTGTAATTTTTAGTTAATATTATAATATCCCTTCACTTTATAATGTATCTTATATGACATTGTTTATTCATTACCATAACCATTCATATCATCATTATTAACATTTTAATCATTTCTTGTGTTTTCGTGATTTATATATTAACATACCTAATAGGATATATATACTTTCAATATTATGTCTTATATGTCCAATAATCATTTTCATCCTTTCTTCATCTCTTATAATCTAGAAGTATCTAGTGCCTTGACTACAAGAAACTGCAACGGAATCTGTGGTAGGCTTTTGCACTTATTACTGAATGGCTCGAACATTTTTTTTTCAATTTACTGTCCAAATTTTTAAAAGCAAACCGTTGGAAAAACAACGCCGCCTAGTGTAGGTTTCACCAAACTAAAATTGACAGACTATCAAATCTCAAGGCGCGCAGGTGGTGCCATCAACATACGATTCACCCAAACTAACGAAAACAAGCTGTAATTTTAAAAATGGCAGTTACATAAATTTACACACGGAGGGCACTCCAGCTTGGATGTTTGTTCTCTGTGATTCCGGTTTGAAAATGGACATTTGACCAAATCTGAGCTGATCTGATTCATGCAGAGCTGTGTGTCATTTGGCTAGAGTCTGATTCTACAGTTCAATCTTTGACATTACTTTATCATAACTCACAATAGCATTATATTTGATAATATTGTTTTATTGATTTTACTTCATAGATGTTGTAAAAACAGTACTTATTGTTTTTATTATTTCCATTTGTCTTTTATTCCCTTTCAATTAAATCTTCACTGTTTTCCTAACTCAGGAGCAAATAACTATAAAGCCAGCAAAAATAAAAGTGGATTGCTGTTACAAAATCAGCATCAAGCAGCAAATAGTGAACATGGTAAACAGTAAATTTATATGTATAAATGTTGGTTTTGTAAAATTCCAGTAGATTTAACAAACTTTTTCAGGATACCTCAAATCAAGATTTTGGTGAATTGCTGCTATCGCTGAAAACGAACGAAAACGTGCTTAAGCACGGAACCATAGAACTCTAAACTTTACAACATTTCTTGCATTTCAGGATCAACCGAATGAAGATCATATATAATAGATACGAACGCTTGCAGTATTTTTCATTTAAATAAATATACACAATATTAAATAAATATTTCATGGGAATAGGAGGGACCATCAGGGCACCTGATTGAAGCACTCTGGATGGGGAGACTGAGAATGCCAACTCCCCATTGCTAACCGTTTGTGAATAGAGGGCGGACTCTTCTCCCTGCCCATTGGGGCATCCTCATGTTAGATAGCTCGCTCTTATGACCAATTGTTACATCTTGTTGCTGGAAGTAGATTCTTTATATATCTGTGGAATCGTATAAGTGATGTTGCCTGTCGATCAACCCATCCCGTTTTTGGCCCTTCATACAATGGCATGATTAGGATAATCAGTGGTTATTTAAGCTTGTTCAAGTCTACCCGAGAGGAGAGCTTATTGCTGTCGGGCTTAGTTTCCGTGCTACAATGGGTGGTAGTACATATCATTGAACATCATACATCATACATTTCAATTATTTCGTGTCTGTTAATATGACGATTGGAAAAAATCACAGTTTTGTCAAAGAGCCAATTAATCTTCACAATGACTACTATAAAACTATTTGGTCATTTAGTAACTTCCATCAATGCCAATTTGTCGTTTATTGAATTTAATGAAGGCAAAATGGTTAAAAAATGCTTTTTCAGATGACCATAATAAAATAATATAAATGAATCCGAAAACGGAATTTAAAAACAGCATTTTACGAGTTAATAAAGATAAAATGAAACTTATCATACGGGTAAAAGGAATTTGAGAAATAAGGTTTTAAGATCGTGGTAAACAACCTGTGTAGGTTCTCATAAATCTGATCAAAATATGAAACCTATTGGCACCACTTGGTGCCATAATCAAACCAAATTGATTTCAAGTAGGTTTTATTAAATTTTAATAAAACTTAATAAAGCAGGATGATTTGGGCAATTTTACTTCGGTTGGTATTTGTAATGAAATTCATAGCGCCAATCGTAAACTTCAAGCTCCTTGTTCCGTATATGTCACTGAATTAGCGGCAATACACTTTACGCTAGAAATTGTCGCCTCACTAACACCGGATCAGTATTTCATTTTCACGGATGGTCGTAGTTCTATATAGGCTATTTGCTCCTTGAGGCCGGTAAAGCACTCCTCGTATTTTCTTATGAAAATACAGAAGCTTCTAAGTGCTTTATTTCAACTTTGCCTTTGTATGGGTCCCATCTCATTGTTCGATTCTGGGCAATGAGAAAGCGGATTCGCTGGCAAAGGTGGGCGCCATGGAAGGCGATATTACCGATCGACAAATAGTCTTTGATGGTTCTTTTTTCCTAGTTTTCGTCAACAGTCACTCGTTAGCTGACAGTATGAATAGAGTTAAGTAGATTTGGGGCGATGGCAACATTCTATTGTCCCAAAGGTGTCAAAAAAATCTTGGTATGGGGGTATGGATGCTGGACGAGACTTCATTCGCGTGATGTCTCGCCTCATGTTCAATCAATATTCTGAAAACGCTCATTTATACTGAGTTGCGCTGAACGACAGCAATCTCTGTGAATGTGGAAACCAAAAGTTGTATAATTATAAGCTTAATTTAGAATAGAAAATAAATGTGTTATGTAAACCATATTTCAAATTCCCACCCATCTTTCCATATGTTTTGTTAGTCTTATTAACCTCCAGTCAACTAGCAATTTGGTGAATTCTTATTGATTTTGTGCTCAATAACATAGAAATGATTGAACAAAGTAGGAAATATTTTTTTGAGATGCGCTGGGTCGTCCAAAATGCCCAAAAGATCAGAACTTAAAATCTATTGTTGTAACAGTAGCTCTACCCGCTATACAATGTTATGATATATATTCAAACATATTCAATGAATGTCCTGGAAGATCAAGTGACATTAAGAGATACTCTTGGGATATTCTAAGCCAAACAAACCAACTTAACTTTGCAAAGCTTATAAAGCTATTATTGTAATTGTAGATCTTAAGTTTAGAAGGACAGTTTGAATGAAATGAAACGAACAAGGTCATCTGTTGATGTCTGTGGACGTTTCAGAATATTCATTGAATAAGGAGTGTATCGAAAATAAGCTATCCACAAACTTTCTTTCAAATTATGTTGAAAACCGATATTTTATTCATACAAAAAAATGATCCTCTATTGTACGAGGTTAAACTTGAACATAATGAAGACCGGATGAACTTTAAGTTATTCCTTCACGAATTTTCAAACTTTGGATCGTATGCTCTTCATCAAGTTCCGGACAAGTGTTGCATCGCATTTTTTGGACGCTTGAGCCCAAATTTTTTTGAACTCCTGCATGTTCCCAGCTGCCTGGGTCGAAGCTGAGGGCAATTTGGTGGATTGATATTTTTCTCAACGAAATCTATACCCTTTTCCGCAAGCCAATTGAGAGTGGTTTTGGCATAGTGAGCCGACGCTAAATCCGGCCAAAACAGTGGAGGTGTACTATGCTTCTTATATAAAGGCAACAATCTCTTCTGGAGACACTCAGATCGATAGATTTCCGCATTTATAGTTCCGGTAGTGTAAAAAATGGTTGACTTCAAACCACAGGAACATATTGCTTGCCATACCAGTACCTTTCGACCGAATTTCTCCACTTGAATCGACCTGTCCGCATCGCTCACATCCTCCCCAACGACGGCAGTAAAGTATTGTGGACCTGGAAGGGTTTTTGAGTCCTCCTTTACATAGGTTTCATCGTCCATCAAAACGCATGCATCCGGACGCTGCAAAAGACGCGAATACAATTTCCGGGCCCTTGTTGCTGCTCGCTTCTTCTGTTCTGCACTTTGTTTCGAGATTTTCTGCTTCTTGTAGGTCTTCAGGTGGTTTCGCCTCTTGATACGCTGGATCATTCCGACACTCGTTCCTGCTTTTTTGTCCAAATCACGTATTGACATTGATTTGTTCTTCATGATTAGAGATACCACTTTCTGCTCCAGTTTCGGGTTGGAAGTACAGGGTTTTCTGCCTCTTCCTGGTAGCTCATCCAAAGAATAGTGTTCCCCAAACTTATTAATGATGGTTTTAACACTCGCATGATGAATTCCAAACCGCTTCGCCAATTTTCGCATAGTAATACCCTTCTCACTTAGCCATGTGTCCAGAACCTTAATTTTCACTTCCTTTTCAATACGCGACATTTTGAAAACGCAGAATTTGAACCGCACAAACAAGTAAACAAAAGAAAGCTGACAGTCAAACGCACAGCATGCACTGTTCAGAGCATAAAAAACCATCACACATACATGCGTACAACGCAAATGTATGTGGATAGCTTATATTCGATACACTCCTTTTGTTTGAATATTAATCGTAGCTTTGAACAGCCCGAAAGGCTACGGTTACTACTATTTATCTTAAGGTTTCGAACTCAAGGTCAGTTTTTATGAACCTGAACTTCCCAAGATATCTCATTATATCGGTTGACCTTCCAAAAGACCCACTTAATTTAGTCATACATATTGTTACTTTGTTGAGTCCAAAAAGCTTTAGATTTTCAGCTACAATTCTTAACTTAAAATCTTCATAAATTTAAATTTTGAATTCCAGGAAAGTTTGGACAACCTAGAACATCCGAAGATTATCTCAGAATGTCTGTTGTTCATATTCAATGAATATGTTTCAATACACATCGTTGCTTTGCGTAGCCCAGAAAGCTTTTATTACAACTGTAGGTCCTATGTCCTGATCTCAAAGATAGTTTGGATGACCTAGAACAAGTTATATTGCTTTATAATGTTTTTTTACTTTTAAAATATTGATTGAATATGTTTGAATATTTATTTTATCTTTGTATTGCCTCAAATTTACTGTTGCAACCTTAAATTCTATGTTGTGAACGCCAAGACAGTTTTGATGACCTAAACCAAGATTATCTTCTAGTGTATTTTTACGTTCGAAAATATTGACTGAATATATGTTAATACGTGAAATTAAAATATGTTCAGTGAATATTTTCCTCCTTTGAGTCCCCAATTAGCTCAGTCGGTAAAGGCGCAGCTACAAAGCAACACCATGCTGGAGGTGGTGGGGTTCGATTCCCGGTCTGGTCTAGGCATTTTTCGTTAAGGAAAATTTCTCGACTCTCTGGGCATAACGTATGATTGTACTTGCCACACAATCATACTAATGCAAAAATGGTACTTGGCATCGATAACTTTCAATTAACAACTGTGAAGGTGCATTTAGAACATTAAGTTGAGAGCAAGCAATGAGCGACTTGTGAAAGCAATAAGCCCGAAAAGCTAAACAAGAAGAATTTTAATACGTAACGTAAGTTTGTATAGCCCAAAAAACTACAGTTACTACGGTATATTTCAAGTTCTGAACTCCAAGACGGTTTGGATTACCTAGACCCTAGAGGTTCTCAAAGTTATAACATAATGAATGTTGACCTTCCAAAGATTCAATGAATATGTTGGAATACAGAAGGCCACCATATATAGCTCAAAAAGCTGTTGTTACAACTGTGGATCTTATGTTTTGAACTTAAAGACAGTTGGAGTACCTAGAACATTTTGGGTTACCTAGAACATCCCGTTCATCTCATAAAAAATATAATATATAGCTGAATACGTAGCGTAACTTTGTATGGCCCAAAAAGCTATAGTTACTACTGAAGATCTTATGTTCTGAACTCAAGAACAGCTTTGATGACCTAGAACATCACAAAGTTATCAAAGAAAGAATTTTGACCTTCCAAAAGGTTCTTAAATACATATTGTAACCTTATATAGCCCTCAAAGCTACTGTTACAACTTTAGATATGAAGTTCCGAATTCAAGTACATTTTAGATGATCTGGAACATCCCAGAAAGATACAATAATATATAACGTTTATCAACGAAAATTTAATAATACGTATGCGTATGTACAATATTCTTAAACAACGCCTTACACTATTGTGAAGGCATTTATTTTTTTCTTCCTGTACGACTTCAAATTCAGAATGTTCTAGGTCGTCAATTAGGCCTTAAACTCATATGTTTTTTATATTTTACAGATAGAAAAATTGATTCAAATTTTTTTTGTCGAAGGTAGTGTGCATTTTTATTCAGTCTGTGTGATTTTATACAGCCATTAGCCTTTTGGGGTCAAAAATGACCTCTTAGACCTGAAGGAGTTAATATACTTTTTAAGACAAGGCTAAACATATATAAATTTTTCAATAGTATCTGGCTTGACATCAACAATGTTTTCTATTGTAATTGATGCGTGGACATACTTCCGATCGATTGGTGTCTATTTTTTGAAAATCCTTTGTGAAATGTCTGAGATATTAATGCTTAAAACCTGACCACTTTTCGTGACGGGGGTTTTTTTTTTTTATTTTTCCCCCCCCAAAAAAAAAAAAAACGAAGTCCTCTCCAAAAAAAAAAGAACCGAAAAAACAACCTTTCCCCAAAAAAAAAAAAATCCCCAAAAGCTTGGAGGTGGGGCGGCCGGAAATTTGGGGTGCCATATAAAAAGTCCCTTCTCCTCCAGTTCCAGCCCCGCCGTTCGTTGTTCCCCCACCACCCCTTATGGGAATGGAAAAAAGGTTAAAGGACACATGACGCATGCCCAGGATCATATGTGCTATGTGTGAATATATGATCTCTCACCGGAGGTTTCCGACCAGGATATCATTACGGTTTTGTCAAAATATGGATGACTAAAAAAACATCGTGCGGGAGAAGTTTCCGGCGGAAATGGGAATACCCGCCTACACTGGTGTGCGCGGCGCGTACATGGATGTGAAGCAGGATATCTCGTCATCGCTGCACTTCACCAGCCGGACGGGAAACATACATTACAAAGGCAAGCAGGACAAATGCTTCATCTGTAAAGAATAAGGGCACGTGATGGCTTCTTGTCCCAAGTGAAATGCTCGGAGCCAGCCTAGAGCGGAAGATTGAAGGAAACGTGCAGATTTGCAGTAACCGGAGGCACAACCACCGTAGGATCAGAAGCTGAAGGTGAGGGAGAATTGGAAACGCTAGAGGTTCTGGCAGAAGAAATGGAGGAAACAGCCATGCAGGTGGACACCGAACTAAGTAATGTTTAACCGAAGGAAATGGATACTCGCGATCGCACGTTGATACAGTTCGCCGCATTTGTGTCAACGTGTATCAGTTAACTTAAAGAGTCAGCAAGCATTGCAAAGGAACAAGAAGAAGCTAACATTAAATCACCCCCACGAAAGAAGAAGAACCATAGTTTGTTTAAAAAAAAATGTGTGTAACCCACAAACATTGCCTATGGCTCCATAAAGCTAAAGCGATTGAGCCGTACTAAAACATAAACTGGTAAAAAAATTGCTTGAATCGGCGTTTGCTGCCAATGATCAGGAAGCATGATGGTCCAGTATTGTTTTTTTCAGATTTGGAATCTGTGCATTATGCGAAAGACACCAAAGTATAGTACAATGCCAATAAAGTTCAAAGATCGCCACCAATCACCATTGTCATCAATCGAGACATTTTTGGCTCTGAACAAGGCATATCTAAGAAAACATGCTAACACAGCAGATAGCATCGAAAAATTTACAATGAACTTAAGAAAAGTGTGTAAAATAATAGCGAAATTCCTGATATTTAATGATGCTTGTATTTTTTGGGATACCCTATAGTTATCCTATAGGACCTCTTGCAAGTAGTAGTCAAAATTCCCAATATGTTGAGAGAGGAGATTCGTTAAAATTTCATACTGATAGGAAAAACTTTTTTGGAAACGATCCATACAAACAAATTATTATGATGGAAAAGGAGCTTGAAAATCGGCTTTTTTGCTACTAAATGTACGGCCCTTTAAAACCCCAATATCAACACATTGGTCTCTTCATATAAACATACAGACTTGTACCTACTTGATTTCTATTTATGACACGTTTTGATCGCACCGTCTTGATCTTACCTGTAAACGAAATTAAAATAAATAAATATCAGATTATATGTCTGTCTTGTATGTGAAACTGCTGGAATAGATTAATATTCATTAAATGATTCACTGTTTGTGTGTCAGTTGATGAACATTAAGAGATCGCAATAAAATACAATTTGTATCACAAAATAAAAACTTTAACATTGATTCCTGATTCCTGTAAAATACTGATATGCAACTGAAATAATATAGTTTCCTAATGGTGTTGTATGTTGTCCAAAGAGATCAGTCAATAATACTATTAGTTTACTAAATTTTAAACGAAACAAAGCATCTTTCGATCACCGATTTAAGTTCGCCAGAAAATCCAATTTCAGCTTGCATATCCAAACGCATAAACATGCCTCCACAGCAAGACAACAACCCACAGCAGCGTACCCTGGTTCCAATAGTTTCCCAGGAATCCACCCCCTCGCACACTCCTGCTGGTGAGCAAAACAAGCGTAACGTGATGAATATATTAGATAGTCCGCTTTCACCGGGCAACACAACGGAGCGGAAGATTTCCCCTAGGTTCCGACTCGGTGAGCAATGATGAAAATACAAATTTCTTACCCGCTTTGTCTCATAACCATAATTCTCCGTTCGTCGTTCGTTCACTCGAATTAAGCTATGCGGCGGCGATGACGGTGGTCCTGTGCACCTTTCCGCATGGCATGAACAAGGCAAGCTACTCTGCCACTAAACCGGCTGCTCCGGAACGGTCGGTTGTCAGCAAATTTACCACCAGCATCGGTTCGCTCCGCTTCGCCACAACTTGTTGTGCTGTCCTGTTTTGCTGGGGATTAAGGAATGGGTTCGAAGATTGGCTCGGGAGTACCGTCTCAGAAAAGGACGATGATTGTTCCAAGCTGAACATCTTGAGTTCATCCCTGACTGAGCAAGCAGCCAAAACCCTTTCTGTCAAGACCAGCATTCTTGTTATCATATTGCTGCTGCTACTTGAGAATGCCATTTCTTGGCATTGTTGCGTTGTGACGCGTAATGGAATTCAGTACACACCTCTCCTCAGAGGTGACAGCAATCTACACCGACAAACGTGGTGCCTATAGCAACCGTGTATTTCCAAGATGCCACAGACTGCTGCTGCCGCCGGAGTTTTTTCTCGTTTTCCGCCACATTTATCTTGTTCTTATTTATTTTTCCGCACCATACAACCTGACCTCAAGTTAAACTCACTTTTGTAGGAATGTTTGTGCCTGGGTTCCAACAACATGCCAGACCCGTGCAACGCGGTATGGAAGTTCGTTCGGCTCGTTGCTACTCCCGCATTTCCTGTTTTGTCGTTGTTGTATGGCTAGCAGGCTCACTAGTAGTAGTTTCATTCTTACGATGGGTACAAGAACCATACGTTACCGGAATAAAATATATCCTTATTATAATACCCGGCAACGGACGGAGCCAACCACACGGGAAGGAACGTCAAAGGCCGGGAATTCCTAATCAGCCAAGCCAATTTGTGAATGCTAATTTGTGGCAGTTTTTGAAGTTGCGAAAGACTGCTTTGCTTGGATGGCCGTATCAAGAAATGATTCTGAGCGCAACAACAAGGCTTTCTGTAATCGAGAGATCGGCAATCGAATGGATTCAATTTGGGGGATAACAAAATCAGTGATTTTACTATTTTGGTATATTTTTGGTTGTGGAGATTTTATCAAACTGGCGTTGAGCTGGCATTCATGAATTGGTTTTTGACAACAATGAAGCACATATTTGCTCGATAACTCTGGTCACGTCGTCCTTCAGATGGGAAAAAAGGATGTTGGTCCCAGCTCAAGTGTTGATGAGAGCGATTTGTACGTATACAGCAAAATAAAATATGACAATTATACGTGATGTAAACCACGTCTATTTGAAAAAGACAACAACGCACTCCCATAAATTAGTTGAATATCATCCACATGAACCGAAAATTGGAAAATGATTGAAAACGCTTTATTTTCAATCAAATATGTGAAACAATGTATGTTTACATAATGCTGAAAAAAATCGAGTGAAGCGCATTCCATTTTCAATAAACAATAATTGGAGTTCACATGACTGTGTAAACTCCTAGGCTCGAGCATGGGACCCGTCTGATTCTTTGACTGTCTTAAAACGTGTCCGGAAATAAAGGGTGTCCACAGTTAAATTGCATCACTTTAAACTCGTCCTCAAAAACAAGTCTCTCAACCGATTATCATGAAATATTCAGAGAATAAAATACAATGTATAATCTTGGTTTAGGTATTTTTATTCTACTGTATTTCTTTACCAAATCCAAAAGCCCGAAGTTTCTTCTTAATACCACGCATAAGATTTTGTACAACGCTTGAATCGAAATGTTTTTCCGCTTTCAACCATGACTGTAACATTTCCTGTTCTGTTGGGACAACTTTAGGATGCTCACAAAGTTCGTGCTTCATTAAAGACCAATATATTTCAATTGGCCGCAACTCTGGAGAGTTTGGGGGATTAAGATAAGGAGTGTATCGAAAATAAGCTATCCACAAACTTTCTTTCAAATTATGTTGAAAACCGATATTTTATTCATACAAAAAATTGATCCTTTATTGCACGAGGTTAAACTTGAACATAATGAAGACCGGATGAAATTTAAGTTATTCCTTCACGAATTTTCGAACTTTGGATCGAATGCTCTTCATCAAGTTCCGGACAAGTGTTGCATCGCATTTTTTGGACGCTTGAGCCCAAATTTTTTTGAACTCCTGCATGTTCCCAGCTGCCTTACCAGTCTTCTTGAAGACCCTCTTCACGATTGCCCAGTAACGTTCGATGGGTCGAAGCTGAGGGCAATTTGGTGGATTGATATTTTTCTCAACGAAATCTATACCCTTTTCCGCAAGCCAATTGAGAGTGGTTTTGGCATAGTGAGCCGACGCTAAATCCGGCCAAAACAGTGGAGGTGTACTATGCTTCTTATATAAAGGCAACAATCTCTTCTGGAGACACTCAGATCGATAGATTTCCGTATTTATAGTTCCGGTAGTGTAAAACATGGTTGACTTCAAACCACAGGAACATATTGCTTGCCATACCAGTACCTTTCGACCGAATTTCTCCACTTGAATCGACCTCTCCGCATCGCTCACATCTTCCCCAACGACGGCAGTAAAGTATTGTGGACCTGGAAGGGTTTTTGAGTCCTCCTTTACATAGGTTTCATCGTCCATCAAAACGCATGCATCCGGACGCTGCAAAAGACGCGAATACAATTTCCGGGCCCTTGTTGCTGCTCGCTTCTTCTGTTCTGCACTTTGTTTCGAGATTTTCTGCTTCTTGTAGGTCTTCAGGTGGTTTCGCTTCTTGATACGCTGGATCATTCCGACACTCGTTCCTGCTTTTTTGGCCAAATCACGTATTGACATTGATTTGTTCTTCATCATTACAGATACCACTTTCTGCTCCAGTTTCGGGTTGGAAGAACCGGGTTTTCTGCCTCTTCCTGGTAGCTCATCCAAAGAATAGTGTTCCCCAAACTTATTAATGATGGTTTTAACACTCGCATGATGAATTCCAAACCGCTTCGCCAATTTTCGCATAGTAATACCCTTCTCACTTAGCCATGTGTCCAGAACCTTAATTTTCACTTCCTTTTCAATACGCGACATTTTGAAAACGCAGAATTTGAACCGCACAAACAAGTAAACAAAAGAAAGCTGACAGTCAAACGCACAGCATGCAGTGTTCAGAGCATAAAAAACCATCACAAATACATGCGTACAACGCAAATGTATGTGGATAGCTTATATTCGATACACTCCTTACTTCGTCACGAAATTGACACCATTCGTCTTGTACCACTCCAGAACATCCTTGGAGTAGTGACAAGAGGCTAGATCCGGCCGAAAAGTTCTAGGAACGTTGTGTGTTTTGAGAAACGGAAGCAGTCGTTTTTTCAGGCATTCATTCATGTATACTTAACCATTTATAGTTGAAGTTGTCACCAAAGGCTTGCTCCGTTTACCACACGAACAAATCCCCTGCCAAATCATGAATTTCTTGGGGAACTTTGACACTTGCTGTTTCCTGAGAGGGTCCTCCCTTAGCTCAGTCGGTAACGGCGCAGCTACAAAGCAACACCATGCTGGAGGTATTGGGTTCGATTCCCGGTCTGGTCTAGGAATTTTTCGTTAAGGAAAATTTCTCGACTCCCTGGGCATAGCGTATGATTGTACTTGCCACACAATCATACTAATGCAAAAATGGTACTTGGCATCGAAAGCTCCTAAATAATAACTGTGGAAGTGCATTGTGAAAGCAATAAGCTTGAAATGCTAAAGAAGAAGAAGAAGAAGAATGTTTCCTGAGAGACTCTGGAACATTGAACTTGTCTTTCGCAGTCACATATTGGTTGCCGGGAATTTGTTTAAAGTCCACTTTTACGTGTGTTTCATCGTCCATGATGCAGCAGTGTGGTTTCGTCGACATTTGTGTGTACAGCTTACGCGCACGTGTTTTAGCTGTCTTATTCTGTTTTCCTTTGCAGTTTGGAGCTTTCTGAACTTTGAATGAACGTAACCCGGCTCGTTCCTTGGCTTTCTGCACGAAACTTTTGGTCAATTGCAGCTTTCTCGCGACATCCCGAACGGAACAGTTGGGTTTGCGTTAAACGCAGCAACCACTCGCTTGTGATCCTTCACACAGTACGGAACACTTTTTCAACCACTCACCTTCTTCCGATCGACAGTTAAACGTTTCACCGAAATGTTTTATGACACGAGACACGTAGACTGGTGAATTTTCAACATTTTTCCGATGGTTCGGTGCGAAAGAAGTGGGTTGTCGAGGTGCGTGTGCAAAATATCCTCGTGCTCTTGCTGTTCCTTCGACTCCATTTTAGAAACTACGATATATTTCACAATGAAACTCACGCACTGTAATCAATATACGCTGAGGTCATTTCACCCAAACTTTCGTTGAAATCAACCCAAAGGGCGAAATGTTACAGCTTATAGAAAGTGATGCAATTTAACTGTTTACACCCTTGATGGTTTGTAACTTTGTCACGTCAGTGGTCTGAGTCAACGTAAGAATTTAATTCAGTGTATGGTTTAGCTGTCAGTGGATCCTTTCACCGTCGACCTGCACATTGTTTACTTTTAGATTGCAGTTTTGAAAATGGCATCTCGACAACAGGAGCTGCGAAATCTTATTTTGAACAAGTGGTTAAAAAATCCTTGTCGTTCACAGAAAAAAAATTGCAAATTCGACCGGAGTGACGCAACAAACGGTGTCGAATGTCATCAGCAAGTTTTTACAAACCAAATTGGTTCAAAAGAAGCCAACCAAGCAGTCGAAAAGGGGAACATGCAACAAACAACATGATCAACAATTGGTAAGAGTATACAAGAGGTAGCCCATCATGCCGGTCAGAGATGTTGCCAAAAAAGTTCATGTAGCTAAATCAACTGAAGTCAGAGTAAAGTGAGATGAGGTACTGAGGTCATTCAAAGCCCAGAAAAAAAACCTCGCCGAGATTATAAAGGACTTGAAAAAGCAAAAATTGCGCTCGAAAGCTATATTATTCGTTGTTAAAATGCCTGAAGGTTAATTTTTCACTAAGCCCTGGTTATTAATTCTACACTACGAAGGACAGAGGAAGCCTCGAGTTTAAGTTCAAAGAACACTGTGGTAGATGTACTAGTTTAATGGTGATATTGCAAATAATAATAACAATATTAGTATTTGAATGTTCGAAAATAAATGAAAATTGTTATATACACTGAAAGGCAAAATAAAGTGCCCACCTCATCGTTTTTTTCAATTTCTCTCATTTACTTGGTTCATATTAAAGTAAACACACTGTATTTTTTTATTATCTTATTTTTGATATTCTTTTTAAGTTTCACTTATGGAATACTGAAAAAAAGGAGTTATTCTTTTAAACAGCTCGAATTTTGATTCGTCCGTCCAGAACTCTAGGGGCTTATCAGCATGCTTCTTAGCAAACTTCCGCGGCGCTTCCGGGCAAGTTTGCTATTCAACCCCTGTGCTACGAGACGGAGACGAACAGTTCGACCGAAAACTGATAACTGAAGGGTTTCCTGGATCTCGCGGACAGTTACCTTCGGGTTCTTCTTGACTTCGCGCATGATCTTGGTGTCCGTTCTCGCATCCGTTTTCCGCTTCCTGCCTCTGCCAGGGCGATCCACCACTGATCCAAACGTTTTAAGCTTCAGAAGAATTTTGCCAACCACTGCCTTACTGATACTGTACTTCTTAGCGACAGCCCGGTGCGATTCACCGTTTTGCACATCACGAACGACCAATTTTCGGATACACAAGGGAATTGCTTTCGAAAGCACTGCGTTCTCCATTTTTTTTTTCAATTGAATCAAATGCGATCACGTGTACAAATGCACCAGGTTGAGCCATTTGATTCAAAATATGTCAAAATGTCAAAACAATCGAGGGGTCTTCCAATGGAAATTTATCGAAAACATCGATTTTTGAAGCGGGCACTTTATTTTGTCACTGTTTTTTTTTTTCAACACAAATTGATTTTTTTTTCTTTAAGTAAAACTCCTTTTTTTTCAGTATTCCATAAGTGAAACTTAAAAAGAATATAAAAAATAAGATAATAAAAAAAATACAGTGTGTTTACTTTAATTTGAACCAAGTAAATGAGAGAAATTGAAAAAACTATGTGGTGGGCACTTTATTTTGCCTATCAGTGTATATTTTAATTGAGTGATTCGTCATGAACGTGTTAATAACTATTAATAAGGCTACTCAAGTAGAAGCGTGTACAAACGAAATCGTAGTAGGTGCATATGCATGATCGATTCAGTTATATGACGGATTTTGTAGAGCACAGTTGTGCTGGCGCGAGTTGCGAAGGATCGAAGCTGAAAACCTCGACCAGGTTACGATAAACAGAAGATAGAAAATTTGGCGAAAAAATATCTCGTTTGGCAAGCCATCTGTGCGTGCGGTTAAATCAGCAAACCGTTCATCTCAACCGGGAATACTAACAGTGAAATCTACATCAAAGAGTGCCTTCAAAAACTCCTTTTGTCACTGTCGTAATTTCGCCGATCATCGTCATCGGCCGAATGCATGTTGGAAACCTTCCAATATCCGGAGCTCATTTTTGTGACGCGCTTTCACCAGCACAATTTTCACAAGACTCATTTTTACGATCAATGCCTACTCTTTGTGATACTATGTGATGTGCATGAAAAGTGGTGAACTATATAAACTTCTTAAAATATGAGAGTATTTACTGAGGAGTAGCATTCTTTTTTTCTAGATTTTGCTTAGGTATGATTGATTAAATACATAGTGCAGGCTATACTCTCTACAGCCACATCTAAAGCGGAATTCTTAAAAAAAAAAACCCTGTTATGGCCCGATTTGGCATCTTGCCACTACTTATCAGTGACGAAGAAATGGTACGAGGAAAATAATGTTATTGTGGTACCTCATGGCATGAATCCAACAAACTGTCCCCGAAAATTTTTGGGCAATAATGAAGATTGAAAATAGGGGGAGAGTCAAAATCACTTCAATCAGGAGTGGACAAAAGCTTACAAAACCAGAGGAGAGAAGCTTGTACAAACCTTGATGGCAGGAATCAATTCAAAGGTCCGAAAGCTTGGGCGAAGGAATATATTTGAGGATAATAAATGGAGAGAAAAAGATTTGTTAGGATTTTTGTTAAACCTATAGCGTTCGTGCGATGATACAACATTTTGTTCCAGACACGCTTTATCTTCTCAATTAGCTGTCATTCGTTTTCAAACGCCATACGAAGTGATCTGGTATCACAGCACAGTTCCTGAGTAGCACATTTCAGTCAAAATATGTTACAGCAACCTGTTTACGACTGAATTATGTTGTAATACGGTTATTGACACTTATTTGCACCAAGCATGCTACAAGGGTTGGATGTTTGTAATTGTTTTAAAAACAAACATCAAATTCACTTGGTTTATTTCAAATGCCTACACAGAAATAATATTCAAAACACGATATGAAATTGATGTTTGTTTACATAGATCGAAAGTGATGAAGGGATGGAAGAGTATAATGACATGATTTTTAAATAATACAACGTTCACTGTATTTGTGAACAGCAATATCTCTGAAAAACGATCCCTCAATATGCTCGTGAATCAAGTTATGCGGGACATTGACCTTATTACCAATTAAATGAATTTTGTTTCTGAATAAGCAAGCATACATTCGCTTATGTTTAAAACTAGGGTAACGGGATGTAATGTGAGCCTAGCTCCTTCATTCGGCCTCTGCACCAAATATGTCATTAAATCACCGACAATCAACAAAAATCATGTTACTTTCAGGATGACCGATTTATTCCGAAGCAATTGAGGCATTATTCATCATTTTATAGTTGTTCACTTCCGTGTAATGTTCGATTTCATTAGCTTTTTGGACACCATGACTTCACTGATTAAGCTGAACAGATTCTCTGCACGATCTTTAAATGATCTTAAATTTGGTTGAATAGAACCCTTAAACCGAGTAATGCAACCTTGATGTACAGAAAACAGTCACATGTTATAAACCTACTATTCACATTGAAAAAAAAAGGACGATTTCGCAAGCATACCGTAGGCCCAATTTGTGATTGTATGTATTTCAAATAGTTAGTCTAAACACAAACCAGATGACAAAAATCTGAGTATAGTAAATTGTAAAATTGTCAATATCGTATGGCCGTTAAATCATTAGTGAAACACTTAAGTGTTTCAAATCAGGTTTATTTTAGTTTACTTTGTGACATTTTATGTAGAGCAAAGCGAATACAGTGGGAAATGTCTCAAATCAGAAAATCAGGCAAAACAACCGTACGAAGACTGCATTTGATAATAAATTTATCGAATGGCACAAAGCTGGATCCATTAATAGACCCAATTTGATGCTTATAGACTTACATTACATCCATATCCCTCGAAAGTTTCTGACTTTATAAAATGAGTTGTTGTAATGAGGCTCCCTTCCCCGTTGCCACCATGCATTGTGGTAGCTAGGTAAGAGTCTATCTGCTCAATCAGATACCGCCTTCCAAACATGCCTTAGGCTCAATTTCAACTACTTCTATTGAATTTCACAACCTGCCGTGCTCTTACGGACCTATCAATACTTTCTCTTCACATCTTTGGTTCTAGCAGAAAATTGCTTTCCACTCCTAGAGTTGCATGTTGATAAGGATGATATTTCCAATTTTCAAACATTATAAATAATTACGTGCTTCGTGCAACAACAAACAACATGGTTAGTTTAAATGTATTAGATTTTTAATGTTTTATTTTTAGGAAGGATCATATTTGAAAAATTCTACTCTAAAAAAGCTCTTTCCTTCTTCATCAAAAATATATATTAATTCAAAACCTAACAGCTTTCAATCATTAATTTCCTATTTCACAGATAAAGAGAATCATTTATGGGTCCAGATGAACAAGAGCTATCGGAAAATTCAATTTTTTTAATATATTTTATTTTAGTTTCATAAAGATTCAGTTTTTGGATTAATTCTCATATGAAATTTATTTCAGTTTTCCAATATTATTATGATATTATTACACATCTAATTTTTATTGTTTGTCAGGGTATCCCTCAAGCTGGAATTGAACAGTGGAGTGGTATGATAATCGGCGTCCAGGAGGGAACAAACAGTATCATTTTCTTTATCCTACCGATTCGATTGTGATGCTGTGAATTCTACTCCAACAGTTTCAGTGAGAGTGACGCGCCCTTCTTAACAAGCCATCCTGTAGAAAGCTTAATAAGTATTGTGAATTGGGTTATTCGATTTGTTGGATCGTATCGTTGGAAGGAGAATCTCATGTTCCCGCGGGTTTCGCGTGAGTGTCTCTGCTTACGGGTCCGCCCCGCCGTTTTTGGCCCTTCATACAGCGTTACTGTGAATGCAACCCGGTAACTTAATTTGATCTTGCTAAAAGATGTATTCGATAAAAATGGCACACACATATATACTCATCAAAATTAAACTGATTATCGGATTTTCTTGAAATTTTCAGGGAATGAAGAACTACTAATGAGTTTTGATTTACAACATTTCTTTTATTCAATTTCGTCTCCCATCTCGTATGCCCGCACCTTCCTTTTCACTCCACCCATCAAATTTTGTCCCCAATTTACAACCGATTTTCCCAGTGTTTTTGTTGTTTTTACCCAAATTTTTTTCAATTCTAGCTCTGTTTTTATAGTTTTGGGATGTTTGCGAAGTTCCGTTTTCATAATTGCCCAGAATTTTTCAATTGGACGAAGTTCCGGTGAATTTGGTGGGTTCATATCCTTTGGCACAAAATTGACTCCGTTGGCTCGGTACCACTCCAATACGTTTCGAGCGTAGTGGCAGGATGCTAGATCAGGCCAAAACAGAGTTGATCCTTTGTGCTTCTTAATGAATGGCAAGAGACGCTTCTTAAGGCACTCTTCCGTGTAAATCGCACCGTTTATTGTTCCGGAAGTGATGAAGGGAGCACTTATTTCACCACATCCGCAAATCGCCTGCCAGATTAGAAACTTCTTTGCAAATTTCGATAGTTTCTTCTTTCGAACATCCTCCGGAACATCGAACTTCGACTTGGCAACGAAATGTTCTTGCCCAGGAAGTTGACGGAAGTCGGCCTTGACGTATGTTTCGTCATCCATCACGATGCAACCGGATTTGGTGAGCAGCTTCGTGTAAAGTTTCCGGGCGCGGGTTTTCGCAGTGATGTTTTGTTTTTCATTCCAGTTTGGGGCTTTTTGCACTTTGTAAACATGTAACCCAGCACGCTTCATGGTTTTCTGCACAAAACCGACTGACACCTTAGACTTTTTAGCGACATCTCGAATTGATATGTTTGGACGGTTCTTGAATTGTTGTACGACTTTCCTGGCCATTTTACTGTCCATTGGACCACTTTTACGACCACTCCCTTCCTTCCTTTGGACACTCAGACGCTCCTTGAAGGTTCTTATTACACGAGACACAGTTGTATTTGCAATTCCAAGCCTTTTAGCAATCCACCGGTGGGGCGCCCCTGGATTTTGATTGTAAGTGCACAAAATTTTCTCACGGACAATTTCTTGTTTCGACGACATGACTGGAACTACTGAATGTATAACTATGAAACTTGACAGATGTAAATAATACACTATGGATAAGATCTACTCAAATTTCTAGGTTTTTTACTCATACGATTCAAAAGTTACAGAAGATTTTCTGTGTGCCATTTTTATCGAATACACCCTTTATTAAGTGGAGCTGCATACTGCAATTATACTAAATTCGGACCATTAAATCAGATGATGAATGCTTATAATCAACATAGTGAAATGATTGACCTTAGTATGCCTCGTACAAAATTAAAAAAATATTTCAATACATTAAGGAATTATAGGATATAAGAACATAAAAAAAAAAAAAAAAAACATGACAAGGTCTTAGAAGGAATGGTGGCTGCCTTACATACATACATACATACACATGTTTTTGCCTTTGCATCTCCAATAAGGTCACTAGAAGGAAGTTCTGCAGTCAAATGGTTCGGATTCTTTGGATCAGGATTCGTCGTGATAAGTGATAAACAATGTACACAGCAAAAAGTAGTCGCCAAAAATGCCTTAAAACGGTCTTTTCCGTGTTCGCATTAGCTAATACGAACACCACAATATCAATATTATTGTTTGTGTACAATGATAAAGAACTTGTTTTGCCTCAGTCACTTTTATTCTGTAAAATGTTGTCTAATTAAGAACGCTTGTGCGAACTAAGTTTGCACAAAAAGGTGGAAAATCCGGACATGTTGCACGGCGAATATCGCAAAATCGGCTAAAAACCTTTCAGCAGCGCTTAACGTGAAAGAGAAAGTTCGGTTCCGGAGCCAATTATGATTCTCGATTCGTCGTGGTCAAATAATTTAAGAGGAAAACATCAGTCCGGGCTCAGTGTGGCCAAAAAAGTTGAAATTTTCTCCATCGTTCGTCCAGAAAATTAAGAAAATTGCGGGTTGAAGTCCTTCACAGTAGGTGTTGCTCCAAATCGTTATGATACGCAGAACAAGAGCGCAAAATCCCGAGCGCAGATTATCTGACTCTTTATTGAAGGAGTACGACTGCATGATAATAAACGACGAAACATATTGCAAAGCTGATTCAAAGCAAATTCTGGGGCTAGAGTTTTGTACTCTAAGAGTTCAAAGAGAAAATGTTGCTGAACATATTAGATAAAAAAAAAACTGTAAAAGTTTACAAAGAACTTTCTCGTATGGCAGGCAATATGTGGATGTGGTCTCAGAAGCGACATTTTCATCACGGCTGGAACCATAAATGGGCGAATTTACGTGGAAGAATTTCTTACTAAACGAAAATGGCCATTCATTTGGAAACATAACGGTTCGGTGTTGTTCTGGTCTGAACCTGGCATCTTTCCATTATGGAATGCTGTCTCAGAATTAGTACATTGCTAATAATGTGAATATTGTCCAGAAGAAGTGCAAACCACCACATTCGCCAGAATTCCCTCCGATCGAAATGTATTGGGATTTGGTTAAAAGAAATTTTCGAAAAACGAATAGCATAGCGATTGATGAGAAGACATTCAGGCCCAACTGGGAAAAAGGCTGCCAAAGTTGTGTTGGATGACACTGTACAAACATTAATGGAAAGTGTCGAACGAAATGTACGAGAATTTGGATACAACACATCCAATTGACTAAAAAAAATATATATGATATGCATTTGTAATTTGATAAACTTTTGAATATACGCCTTACTGTTTATTTTTGTTGATGAGTTTTTTTAAAGCACTCATTTTCCGTTGACTGAATTTTGCTGTGCACATTCTTTATGATAATATTTTTGATATAAACGTTCAGTGAAATATTCTAATTTCAGTACCGTTTTCCAATTTGAAACGATAAAATACCAACAGTAATAATGCTACTGAGTCAACTAGAAAAGGTGATAGTGGGTTTTCATTGATAAGCTGTAGTTCTATTAACTGAGAGCCAAGAGTGATAAACCCGGAGGATGCTGTGGCACTAATCACAAAGTACCCCCCCCATTAATATTAACACTAGAGAGCCAATTTTAGCTGATTTAAACCTACAGTGAGGCATAAGCTATTGTGAAAGAAGTGAATGTAAAGTCTATCTCCATAGGGATGGTTCATCATTTGGTCGATAAACTGAGCAGCAAACGTATTTTCTACTCAGGTTTTCACCGGTGGCATCAATAGTTATGACCAGTGTCGTAAATCTTCATTACGACTCTGTTGGATTAATTTACCGATACCTTGTTTCCGACTGAACTCATGAATAAAGTGTACACAATATTATAGTTCTTGGCTTATTCTACAACTTTGCCTAACAGTGTATTACCTGAACTGTAATGTGAAAAGTATTATGATCAATGTAATATATATGCAATGTTTGTTTGCCTTCGATGTTGAAGGTTTTTTTAATTTTTTTATTAAATCATTTATTTGTACAGGCTCAATCGAATCAATTTTACAGAGCCAAGTTTTCATATTTATACACCTCAGTTATCATAAAACTAAAGTTAGAAGGGTAGAACCGATTACTCCCTGGGGTAGTAGAAAAAATAGGAAAGGGAGGGGGGGGGGGGGGGGAAGGATTGGTTAGGTTAGGTAAATTACATTATTTATTTTATTTTAAAATAAACATAAACATAAACATTTTTTTTTTTTTTTTTTTCGTGCCCATCTAAGAAAAAAAAAAAAAAAACACACACACACAGACAAAAAAACTAAAAGTATACATACATGTTAAACTAACTACAATCTAAGGCTAATGTTAGTCAAAAACACATATATTAGTTTCATGTACTCCAGATCACGTACAGCCAAGATATCTTGAACCGGTACATTGAAATGTTGAAGTTAGATCAGTACATTTTGAGACAAATTCAAGGAAATATATAAGTACAATAATTTCATCCAACACGATATTTTGAAAATGAGCTTTTGGAACGAATTATTAAATGAATCGCAGTGAGTCGAAATGACTATTCACAGCACTAGTAACAACATAAACATCTTAATATATAAATAATCATTAGGGAAGATTGCGTTATTGACAAGCACACACATACCGTTCTGATTCAAATTTCGGACAGCTTCATATTTCGGACACCTTGTACTAAAACTGTGAATATGACATGTGTACACATGTGTAAAATACATCACGATAGCTAGGTACCCACTTTAAAGTCCTCTCTTAAGATTCCAATCATTTTAATTTGAAAAAAAAAAAGCTATTAAATGCAAACATAGGAGGCTAAAATATAAATGCTCGTCTAACGATCTTTGAAATTTGGCGTTTGCTTAGCGGTTCCAGAAGTAATTCACGATTTGTTCACGGGTGAATTTCTTGTGTGATTCAATTAGTTTCAATTGCTAGTATAGTCTACATATTCAATTTGGTATGTATTTAACGGTCCACTGATGTTTGTTTTTTAATATAATCAATATTTCGCTCAAAAATTAAGAAAATCAAGTGTCCGAAATATGAGTCTTATTTTTTCACTACGATTCGTATTTCGGACAACGAAATTCAATATGACAACTACCTTCTAATTTCCAGCTTATTATAAATGAGAACCGCAAATACCCTAAGGAGAAAGTCGAAGCAGCGTTGGATGCCATCCGGAGAGGATCTTCCATCCGGGTTACTGCAGCCTTGTTCGAGATTTTCAAGGAGTACGCTGTATGTTTGCTGGAAGGAGTTGCACCCGGGCTCGGTGGAAAAGCCAACCATTCTGACGGAGAATGAGTAAATGGGAATCGCTGCGTGGGTCAAGGACATGGCTATAGCTATGGCTAAAGGAAGGAAAAAGCTTAGTGGAAACAGAAGGAGAAAGAAATGAAAGCTGTGGCCAAATTTAAGAAACAAGAAGAACGAACGAAGCAAAAAGAGAATCTGCAAGAAGAGAAAAAGGTGAAAAAGGCCATTCGCATACAGACTAAGGAAGCTAGATTGAAGCAGAAGAAAAGGACAATAAACAACACAAAAACAAATGAGGAAAAATTACCACAAAAAGCATAATATTATCAGTCTAAATATTATCAAATATGTACAAGAATGTATTTTTGAGTTTCATTGCCTTTTACATTATGTGAAGTACCACTCGATTTAGGAATAAGACTTCGACAATTCCACTGCAGAACAGTGATCAAATCCCCGACCTCATTTGGAAAATTATCCAACGAAGGAAATGATAGCTGCAAGGAGGGGCCATTTAAAACTTATTGTATGTATCTTTGAATCACAAGGTGGGGTATAAAATGGATCAGCCTTAATACTGGGTAACCTAGAAAAGCTGCGCTGATTTAATACAGATAAAAAAATGAATTTGTTTTACGATTTGTGGTTGTGTTGCACTTCTAGGTGGAATTTTTCGTTTTGTGTTTCATTAATTGTGCTTTCAATACAATTTTACCTGGGGGTAACGAACTATGGAACAATTGGTAAGCATTCTAGCATACGGAAATCGTAATCAAAAAGGTGTCGGAAATTTGAATCAACTCTGTCCGAATTTTGAATTTCAATGTTTCATAGAAAAAACTTGCTTTTTCAAATAAATTTTACATTTCTTTTCAAAATGTCATTGTAACCAACACAACACAGTACTAATAAAGCAATAAATCAGAAGAACATGTACCAACTGTGTCGTTACACTTAATAATAATCGTTTTTCTGCTCTATATATGTGTTAAGCGTCCGAAATATGAATCGGAACGGTACTTTTATCCGAAACATCAAACAAATCACAATCACAGAAGTCAAGCATTTGATTCACAAAAACATTACCAGCCTGTTCTTGTTAAAATGAAAATCACTTCAACCTACACACAACTTCATTTTGGTACGCATACCAACCTTTTCTGGATAAAAGGATGTTTATGAATTTTCCGCCTCAGTTGCTCAAGTCTTCACATTTTCAACTCCGGTATGCCTTTTGTCGAAAACAAACAATTTGCGCCGAAATACCTGTAACCATGCGTAACGACACAATGAATTCCGGCATGAAGCATGAACCTTATGTTGTTATCACTCACCATTCGCCTTGTATCGGAAGGCCAATGTACGACGGGTCCTTTTTGTTATCCTTTATCTTTCGTCTATTCCCGGAAATCGGAAACACAAACAGGAAAAGAAAAACAAAGCCAGGGGATGCTTTTTGCTGCCCGGGAAAAATTCTGCACAGTAAATTGTTACGCATCGGAGGCATTTTTTAACAGAAGCAAACTTGTCATCCAATAACGGATTAAGGCACAAGTCACTCGAAACTTGTTTGTGCGGATAAATATTGGGCTGGGAAGCGAAGGGGAAAAATACATTTCCGATTCTATAGCGATCTGAAGGGTTGAAATTCTTCACAAGTGGAAGGCTTACCGGGAGTGATTTTCCTTTCTATTGATAGAAGGATAATCCGGGTCCCAATAGGAGTTTGGTGATGTCAATCGTATTGGACTCTTTTTTCTTCTTCTTCTTTGTGATGAAACGAGTCCTATCTCATAATTTTCCTCGTTCATCAACTAGCATTCTCGCAGTCAATCAAATTTCTCGCTTACATAAGAGACCAATTTGCATTCTTCTACCATGAAAGAAACATTCGAACCCGGTCACGAAAACCAAGTTCAATCAAATGTGGATCCTCTTTGCGCACTTTGAATGCGCTCCTTGAGGATGATTTATTCAGCGGTGCCTGGCGGCCTATGTCGCAGTATGGTGATCGAAGACGTGCCACAATTCTCCCTCCATTCACAATGCATATTGCAAGACTGTGGCGTAGCATATAAAACTAGAGAACCTGTCTGAAGTAGAGTTTCTAGGACGAAAGTTGTCACATGGAGTCGTTCGACCATTGCACAATGTACCAGGCTGGCGAGAATTGAAAGCTCAAGCACGGAGTATTTTTTGGTATGTTGATAAATTTAAGAGTATAGAAGAGAAAAATATGTTTCAGTTGTTTCAATTCGGCATTGTCAAATTTTCGTGAGTAATCTTGATTTTTTTTTTGTTTAGCATATTATTAAGATAACTAGAAGAAAGATTAGCAATTTCCATTTAATTCCAACTTTTTCAGTGTCGTGTACTAATACTAATAACAGAATCAGTACACGACACTGAAGACGTCTGCACATTTTAGACGAAATACGCGTATCTGTCAAGATAAGCAATTAAGGTAGTTGGAATTAAATGGAAATAACTAATCTTTCTTCTCATTTTCTAGTTACAGGTATTCCACTAATAAGCTCACACTTTCCAGGATTCAGACTTTTATGGTATGGTAAAATGACAAAATGTAACAAAAAAGTTTCTCAGAAACAAATAACATTGTGTGCCAGTTTCTAGAATTTTAAAGAAAGGTAGTGAATACAACTTTATTTTGCAGTGTATCGTTCTTCAGTTTCAATTTAGAGAAAACACGTGTATGCTCTTTTTATCTAACGTTTTGATCTTTATTGGATCTCTATCAAGGATTCGGAAAATAAAACAGTTGGACGTTTGTGTGATGACAATTTTTTTTGAATTTTGTAACTTTAAACTTTTCATTTTATAAGTCAAGTAACAGTAGATGTTTGAATTTAACGCTTTCTTTCCAAAATAATTGCAAACCATTCATTTGTTCTTGTCAAACGCTACTTTCACTGAGTTAATTTGCATCAAACAAAAATTAACGAAAACGCTTTAGTCGAAATTAATAAGTTTTAACCGGCTGGCTTCAATTTCAGCCCACTGTGTATTTTGAGGAATTTATGACTCGCATTACCGTTTGGCAAAAAATCCAAAACCGGAATCGATGGTACGCGCAGCAAACCGGGTGCAGTGTCTACTCGGTGGTTGATACGACCTGGACCTGGACGACGACGGCAACGACGAACGTGCCCTCCAAGACGAATGTATGCTACGTGTCATTTTGTTATATTAGGAAGAATCGAACCTTTCGTAGGGGCAAGTGGACGAAAACAAAAAGAACAGGCAGACATGGATTATTGGATTTTCGGTTTATTTCATTTGTTATTTTTATTCGTTTTGAGGCATGAATTTGAGAAGATCAGAAGTTGTTCTTGTTTCTCTGTCTAGTGAGTTTTTAGATTGTCAGCTCAGGAACTTTGACAGAGATTTACAGCTTTCAATATGATACGTTTTGTTATACTACAGCGTGTCTTTAATTTTGACGTTCTTGTTTCTATGGGACATGACTTTTGAGTTTTGAGGCATATTCGAATGTAATGGGACGACTTCGAGAACATGGATATTTCATCAACATGAATGTTACAAAATATGTTATAAAAATATGCCCCCATCTGTTAAACTTGAACCTGGTTTTTTTTAGTTCCTTAATGCTCGAGATTTTTAGCCGTGGGCTGCTTCATCTCCCGTCCGTGGTCACTCAAATACCGTTGGGGTATTTTCATAACTTGTCCGGGAGTG
>JAHHFK020001245.1:522500-555000 GCA_024533555.2 Aedes koreicus | reverse complement strand
AACATTATAGCGGACACCAAGCAGATACCCGGCCTGGAGTTTTTCGTCGGCAAGTCCTGTCTGGATGGTCCGAGGAAGTTCCGGCAGAAGAAAGTCGCTAAATTTGCCAACAAGTAGTTGGTGTGCACCATCAATGACCAAGTAAGCCTTCGGAAGCGCCTGCTGCTTTTGTTCCGGTCCCACGAAGGTGATGCTCTTATTTGACCGGATCTGGCATTGTGCCATAACGCGAAACCGGTGATGGAATGGTACGAAGCCAACGATCTTGTTCTTGTGTCGAAGGAAGCAAATCCGCCAAACTCGCTAGAACTTCGCCAATAGAAAAATTCTGTGCGATTATGAAGGGCAAGCTCCGGAAAAGATGGCGCACTCGATTTGATTGGTAGCGTTAAGTCCAAGGTGCGGGAATTTAGCTTAGGAGAGGATGTTGAGTAAACCCACTCTGCAAAAACATAGCTTATATGTGATTATTAATTCCCTGAGAGTTTCAAAAATATACAATTGAAAAGAATTTTTGGTGATCATTTTTGTTAGTTGCATTTTTTTCGAGTACAATCTCTACTTGACAGATGGTTTTTAAGTTTTTCAATCAAAATTTTCATTAACAGCCGGTTATGTAAACTGAAATAAATCAAGGAGTAAAAATACATATACAGCAATTCTATAGAAAAAAAAGGTATGAGATCTTTCAGAATTTCATAATAATTGGTAGTTTTGTTCCTTATCAAAAAATATTAGACCCTTATTTTTTTCAATTTGCCACTGTTTTCCGCGTTAGGGTGGTTCGGATAATTGAATTTTCTCAAAAATGTATCTTTTCAAAAGTAATTACATTCGAAGCAGTAAACCGATTTTATGAACTAAATACGAAAACGAAAGTTCATTAGTTACACCTTTTTTTTACTTTAAGAACTCACCATTATTGCGATATTTGTAACGAAAATATGGACTTTAATTGTTATTCATTGTTTTCATGATCTCGGGACCAATGAGCTCCCTCGTTTTTATATGTTTTCCTTAAATTATCGACCGTTTCACATAATATATCAAATAATTTACGATGTGTTTTAAGTTATGTTATTATGTTCTTAGTTTTTGCTGACTATCCTGGGCCGGCTTTTCCATTATTCAAAGTAACTTACTTATCATGCGTCCGCATCAACCTAAAGTGATTTTTAAAAGTTCTTTTGGCTTTTTGAGAAGTAAGGGATGGTGCAAGTTTTCTTATTTGGGATTTTCTGATTCTTCCTCCATTTGTGGTTCTTTATCCATTTTTTTTAAAATTTACATGAAGCATGTAATCCCAACTAACATTGCCAAAACCATCCTGCTTTATTAAGTTTTATTAAGGTTTTATCAAAGCCACTTCAAATTAATTTGGTTTTATTATGACACCAAGAGCTGCCAATAGGTTTCATATTTTAGTCAGGTGTATGGGAACCTACACAGCTTGTTTAAAACGATCACAAAACCTCGTTATTTCAAATTCCTTTTACTCCTTATCAAAGGTTTTATTTTGACTTTATAAACTCATAATATGCTGTTTTGAAATGCCGTTTTAGGACTCATTCATATTATCTTATTATGGTCAGTTGAAAAAGCATTTAAAAACCATTTTGCATCCAGTAAATGCATTAAACGGCTAATTGGCATTGAAGGAAGCCACCAAATAATCAAATAGTTTTAAACTGGTCATTGCGAAAATAATTTGGCTCTATGCCAGAACTGTGATTTTTTTCCAATCGCCATATTGAAATATACGAAATAATTGAAATAGGGAAAAATAAGCGCACCAAATTGTAATGTAATGCAAATGAACTGTAGATCGAAGACCATTTTCTGCATTTTTTCAGATAACTTTATTGAATTTCATCAATTTTCAAGAAATTCGAGATTAATTTATCGAATATATTTGTATTAATTTTGTGTTTGTTGTTGTTAATTCGCATAATTTCCAAGGCGCATTAATTTTCGGCTCTTATCGTGCCAATATTCACCACAAAATTAAATGCGCATATGATTTGGCACATGATACGCTGTCAAAGCTCAAACTGCTTTGGATATTTTGCTAACATACAAAATTTCCCGCATCACTTGACCTTTTTTCTTCGATATTATTTACTTCTAAATGAATCAGAAGAGCAGAGAATCGAACGAAGCAGAACAACAAAAACCAACCACGGTATCACAGTGAAGTTTGACAGCTGTGGCCATTTGGCCGCATGCTGGTTTTCATGGCAGCCAAAAGGTTTAATGAAGGTTCTCAAGTGGTCATAGCATCTATCACTAGAATATATTCAAAATCTTTATGGTCTTATAAAGGATTTATTAACTTTTTTTCACAACCGTCTATAGAGTGCGCCACTTCGTACACATTTTGGCTTTAAAGAAGCATAGAGGAGGTGTTGGTAGACAAAACAGTTTTGAATGTAGTTTTTTAAACAAAGCCGGGAAGAATGCTATACGGCTGGAATAAAACTAAAATTGTTATATGGGATCTGACCTACTCCTGTGTAAACGTTTCCCATCTTCTGAGTAAAATTTTCATAAGAGCATGCATTGTTTGCTTAGTTGTTAAAGATTAATTTGTACAAGCTTGCTTCTGTTTTGTTCATATCCATTGAACATGGCAGTAAAAAAAACGAAGCTCAAAATCGTTACATTAAACTATTAGATTGCTGTTTTGATAAGTTAAAGTTTATTTGTATTCAAACAATAGAAGCTCGTAGCAAACCACTTAAATAAATTTGCAGCAAACCTTTTCCTAATACTTCCAAACAATTGACGAGTAAAGCTCCAGCTTACCACACCCTTGGATTTGCCCTTGGGCTTAAAACTTCTCCTTTCACTGCAATCAACCGGAATGAAGAGAAATGTTTGCCTCGCTTATAAAACTATTAATTAAATTTGTTTAAAATTCCTCCAACTACACCAGCACATTCGGCTAAGCTAATTTATCAATGGAATTACACCCCCAACGTATCACTCACAACCCCACACAAAGACCCTCACGTGCGCCTTACGAATGCCCGAAGCACCCATGCTGAATAGTTAATCTGGAAAACCTTCAACTTTTTTTTTTGCCACACCCAATCGGAGTTCTAACAACTCATCTGGGCCACCTAGACGACGTTTCATGTGGTTTCGTTTGAACCTGGCTTTACTACGGGTGCAATTCTCCTCGGCACATGCGGAGAATATTTCATTTCCACTTCCAGCAGCCACACGCTGAAAGGTAAGGTCTGTTTCCGCAATAAAAAGGACATCAAAAATCTGCAGTAACGTTTGCATTAAAAAAATGGACTTGTTTCGGATGGTGGTAAAAAAAGAAGCTAAGACAAATAATTGCCTTTGATAAATGTTCCATGGAAGGTAATTATTTCAGCTTACTTACAAAAAACTTCTACGCCCTTGCGAGCGGCCTTCTGGCAGTTGACCGGAATATTCGCCATGGCAGACGAAAACATGCGTGTAGGCATGTTTTTGAGTTCTTTCTTCGTTTTATTTATCAATTCCTCCTCAGTTTTCGCGACAAAATTGTTGGAATAGATTTTACGCTTCAGATTGGCCCAGAAATTCTCGATGGGACGCAGCTGGGGGACGTTGGGCGGGTTCACCGACTTGGATACCACATCGAGGTTCAGCCGCTCCATCTCCTCCAACGATTGCTTCGAGTAGTGGGCCGACGCCAGATCCGGTCAGAACACCGTGTCTTCGCCCTTATGGTATTTCTTGATGAACGGAACTTCTTGTCGCTCAGGGTCGTCGGCCGTCAAGAACCGGGCTTTCTTTCGATGCTCTGATTGTTGTCTAATAGTGCCAAGATGTTGTAGATGCCGGAACGGGCGTATCCGGCGTCCATAAAGTGCGACACGATGCCCGTTTTCGACGCGGTGGGGTGCCGTTCTTTGAACGCGCACACTTCTGAACGAAGTTGCTTCACTGTTTTGGCCATCACGGTTAGAGTTCGACTGATAAAGCTGTAAAATTTTGTCTGCTGACTCATGGGTTACTATGATTGATGCCGCCTGGGTAGTTTGGTCAGTGCGGGTGAAGGTAAACCCATGAACGATCGGAAATTTTTGTCCATTTTTTTTAATGCAAACGTAACCACACAAATGAAGCATTAGCAACCTTGGGATATGATTTATGAATTCACACGATTAGCCTTCTTTAGGTGTCAGGGTCTATATGACCCGGAATGGATTTAAAAAATGCTTTAACTTTCTTAAATAAGCATTTAGACGTTTGAATTTTTTTGAATTTTCCTAAGTCATATAAAATTACGTTTCTGCATCGAGCTCAATTTTTGACATTTCTGAAGGGCTGTTAAAAAAAAAGTTACGAATAAGGTGTTTCGGGTCATATTGAACCGGATTTCAAACTCACATTGTGGAAACTATTTTTTTTTTTTAATCTTTATTTTACGTCGGCCTATTTCCTCACATGGTGACAATCACCGACGCCAGGAAGACGACTCCACCACCTGGACCCTACCTAACGACTCATGAATATGAACCGGGACCAACGGCTTTACTTCCCTTCCGAAGGAAGACGTGACCAGATTTTTTCGCCTCAGAAAAACCACCGACGTCGACTGGGATTGAACCCAGACCCACTGGGGTCCGAGCGTCACGCTTTACCACTACACCACCGACGCCGGCATTGTGGAAACTATATATGACCAAATTTTAAAGTCTTTGCATCCAAAATGCTAATTGAGTCAAAATTTTCAGTTACTGGTGAATACTGCCATTTTTGACCCAATTGGTCACAAGGAATCTGAGCTGGAAGAGGACATGTTTTTCCACGTTCTGTGAGGCAGCGTCTGATACAATTTTTCATCGTAACATGCTTCTCGACGGCTCAAACTTCATGATTTTTCATGAGTAGTCTACTTCTAGCCTAGAAATGGCCCAATTACTATATTGGCCATTCCGTGGCAATTCGGATGCACCGGGGGAATTGTTTGAGGGGGACAAATACAGATTTTCACTGAAAAATGACTTTCGACGGCTTAAACTTCATGATTTTTGTGGAGTAGTCTACTTCTAGCCTTGAAATTCAACAACATCGTTATTCTGCGTTGATATACAGGGTGAGTGGGAATTCCTGTCAGTGAAGTGTATGGTCATAGAAAGGAGAAGCTCGCATGAATTTTTATTTTTAACGTATTTTCTGTTTAGTACATCTTAAACTAATCTTCCTCTCTTTGCCTTAATTACCAGCCGCATGCGTTGTTGCAAAGCGTCAAAGTTGACACGCACTATAACTTGAGGCATGTCATGCATATTTTCATCAACCGTTTCTTTAAAGCTTCCTCGGTTAGGCCTTTGGTATTTTCGAGTTTGCCCAACCCCCCCACCCCTGACCCTTCTTTCCCGAAAAATTTTTTTTTTTTTTTTTACCACATTATCCCGCCCCACCCCTTATTTATCCCTAAATATTACTCCCAAACTCCACCTTCACATTTTGCCTCCCACAAAAATCCCCCCTTATAATTTTAAAAACCAACTTTTTTCCTTAATAGATAGAAAGGTATATTCTTCGGCAAAGATGTAATTTTACTCAAAATATTAAACTTTTTCCAAGACGAAAAATTTATATGTCAAGTAGTTATGGAGATATTTGTTGTTTTGGGTGACAACCCCTTTAAAATAAGTTATTTTTACTCAACTTTTCATATTTAAATTTTCTTTATGTAAATTATGATTTAAACAAATGTTAACAATATTAAATCACATATTTTGGGGAAGATGACATCTAGATTAATGCATTCCTTGCAAAGTTAGGGCACTTTTTAACTTCATTTCGCGCAACTTTGACTGCATATAGAGGAGAAGATGGCAAACCGGGAACCAAGAACAGCCACTCATATTGAAGCTTAGACTAATTTTAAAGTAGTGAAAGTTTGGTTATTGCCAATTTATAAATAAGTGAGTACGATCACGTTGAATGATGGCATGTTTTTGTCTTTTTCTATTCAGAAACGAGCATGTCTCCTAAATTTTGCAAGGAACATTTGAGAACAAGATATGATCAAATATAATCACAATCAGTAAAGAAATGTTTTTGGGGTATTCAGAGGTGTTTTTATGGGAAAATATGAAACATGTAAGTAGTCCATGCTCCTATGTTTACATTTAGACAACGAAACTAGTAGCTACAATAAGTAGGAGTCCTTTTGTTATTGTATCACGTGGTAGTAATTTCAACGACGAGAACGAAAAAAACCATCTTTCACAACTGAATCACAATATATCTACAACTTCCAAAATAAACATTCACTCTTAAAAAACATTTTTTCTATACGATAATTTTATACCAAAACACACTACCAAAATTCATTAAATCTTATCTTAACCACACATCAACCCTACACATAAATATAAAAAAAAAATAAATCAATCAAACACATCTTCTCATCTATGTTCATCAAACATAATACACAAATCTTCTACTCCTACTTACAAACAAATACTCTTTAAAATAAATTAAATTTCACTTATTTGATGGCTTCTGGACATCTGACAGTGTGTTTATGGCCAGGTCAGGGGGGTATTTTTCAAGACTCATTTTTTTTGTAGCGTTTGATCGTGCGAATAATGAATGTTTCGTTTATTCCAAGTGGTTTCTATTTCCTTAAAATAGTACTGGTCTAAAATGTTTAAAAACAGACTTATCATGAGCTCCCTTTTCGCCTCCATAATTACCACGAGTTAAACGACGGCAAATGAAAAAATAAAAATTCAAATCAAACTTACAAGCCTTACTGACATTTTATACTTTCTTAAAGAAAAAATTGCCAACATATCTGTGATTAACCCACCCAAGGTACACATGTTTAAAAAAAAACAGTGACTGCAACTATCACTCACCCTGTAAAAATTTCGACCTTAAGGGTTTGTTCAGACTTCTCAATGACCTTGCTGGTAGCTCTGGTCCAGATTTGTTGGAAATATTTGGCATTTTTTTAGTTCTGTCCGGAAAGCGCCCGCTTCATCATAGCCCAATATCTTTCGATTCCGCTTAACTATTTGAAGGATTAGCAGGTTTTGGTACGATATTAACTTTCTTGGCTTCGTACCGCTCATTCATGGTTTTACCAGAGTGACACAATGCCACATTGAGGCAAAGTAAAAGGCTATCATCGTGACTTCGTACTTAATTGTATGGTTGATTGTGGTGATGGTAAAGTAAGATTTACTTTTCCTGCCATACGAAAGAATTGCATCCCAAATAAGATATTTTTAGAATATCTTGAGCGCTTTTTTGTCCTGATATATTCATTTTGGGTTTAACGGGTGAATAAACAAAAATGGTACACCCCTCGCGCGTTACTAGCACGCCTCTAGTGCGAAGAAACGAAAATCTTTGGCAGTGGTTTGTTTATCAAGGGTGTCCACAGTTAAATTGCATCACTTTATACTCGTCCTCAAAAACAAGTTTCTGAACCGATTGTCATGAAATATTCAGGGAACAAAATACAATGTATGATCTTGGTTAAGGTATTTTTATTCTACCGTATTTCTTTACCAAATCCAAAAGCCTGAACTTAAAAAGATACCATGCTTAAGATTTTGTACAACCGAACATTTTATTCCGTTTTTTGAACCGACATTTTATTCCGCTTTCAACAATGACTTCAACACTTCATGTTCTGAAGTGACAACTTTAGGATGCTTACGAAGTTCGTGTTTCATATAGCCCAATATTTTTCAATTGGCCGCAACTCTGGAGAGTTGGAGGCATTAAGATCCTTCGGCACGAAATTGACACCATTCGTCTTGTACCACTCCAGAACATCCTTGGAGTAGTGACAAGAGGCAAGGTTCGGTCCAAAAAAATCTAGGAACTTTGTGTGTTTTGAGAAACGGAAGCGGTCGTTTTTTCAGGCATTCATTCATGTATACTTGACCATTTACAGTTGATGTTGTCACGAAAGGCTTGCTGCGTTTACCACACGAACAAATCTCCTGCCAAATCATGAATTTCTTGGAGAACTTTGACATTTGCTGTTTCCTGAGAGACTCTGGAACACCGAACTTGTCTTTCGCAGCCAAATACTGGTTGCCGGGAATTTGTTTAAAGTCCGCTTTTACGTGTGTTTCATCGTCCATGATGCAGCAGTGTGGTTTCGTCAACATTTGTGTGTACAGCTTACGCGCACGTGTTATAGCTGTCCTATTTTGTTTTTCATTGCGGTTTGGAGCTTTTTGAACTTTGAATGAACGGAGCCTGGCTCGTTCCTTGGCTTTCTGCACGAAACTTTTGGTCAAGTGCAGCTTTCTCGTGACATCTCGAACGGAACAGTTGGGTTTGCGTTTAAAAGCAGCAACCACTCGCTTGTGATCCTTCACACAGTACGGAACACTTTTCCACTCACCTTCTTCCGATCGACAGGTAAACGTTTCTCCGAAACGTTTTATGACACGATGACAGTAGACTGGTGAATTTTCAACATCTTTCCGATGGCTCGGTGCGAAAGAAGTGGGTTGTCGAGGTGCGTGTGCAAAATATCCTCGTGCTCTTGCTGTTCCTTCGACTCCATTTTAGAAACTACGACACATTTCACAATGAAACGAACGCAGTGTAAAAAATACACGCTGAGATCATTTTACCCAAAATTTCACTGAAATCAACCCAAAGGACAAAATGTTATAGCTTATTGAAAGTGATGCAATTTAACTGTGGACACCCTTTACTTCTTTACAGAACAACTGGTGCAAGTTTGATCAGAGGAGTCGATCGCGTTCAGAAATAACGTCAAATGGAACTTGAGAGAAGAAAAAATATTCTGCACAAACTGTGTAGCTTGTGTTCCAAGCTGGCTAACGTGCTGAAGATACCGAAAACAACAGTTTTTTGGGTGCTCAAAACCTACAAAGAAACCCTGAGTGTAGATGGAAAGGAATTCAGCGGACCTACGAAAATACTGGGACCAGGGGTCGTATGCTGCGCAACAAGGTGTTGAGGTGCGTTAAAGCCAACCCCTTTCGATCCGTGATAAGTACAACGCCGACTTTCAAACAATGTGAAACATCGTTGCCAGAGAAGGATACAGCTTCTCGGTCAAAAGTTTTACATCGTGTAGCCGACTTATGCCGGCTAGCCAAAAACGGTCTACTAGAGCGTTCCGGGAATTAGGGTTTTGAAAACAAATGGCTTAAGCGCCACCTCAACAGAGGACCACTTGTCGTTTTGGGTGCCCGGCAACTCAAACCTCAGGGCGAGTTCAGGTGAAACGCAAATGCATGGAATGAACTAGTAGACGTAAAGATCTCGAATTTCCAGAAGGAACTAACTCAAACCGTATGAAAAACTAATCAAGAGGAAAACCTTTCACCAAAACAAAAGCACGGGATGCCTATTCTCATCACCGGTCACGTGCTTTCCGAACACCTCGATCTCACACGCTTCAAGACAAGAGGGAGGGCTGAGATTCCCAAGCAGCCCAACTTGGAGTACAACTAACAACAACAAAATTCTACAACAAAACGACGAAACGTGAGAAACCTCTTGTGTTCAGTACACCTCCATGACGGGAACTTTCTAACCTAACAATTAATGTAACTAACTACAAATTTTACCAACATTCCAAAACACATTTATTGACTTTTAAAACAACCCATATTTATTTACAACTGCCGTAGGGGCACCCTAGCCTATATATCTCCTATTCTCTAGCTGTGCGGATTTGCAAAGACTATATTTAGATTGCGCTTACTTAACAATACGCATGCATGCGGTCACCTTTGTACATTACTCACGGTTTTTCGTCTACTTTACCGACGTCTATCTTATCGCCATCCCGTCGCCCCTGCGACGCTCGCACCACGCAGAACACCGAGTAGTGAAGCGACTCCACTCGTCTTTCACCAAAAGTTTTGATGTGATGATTTCCCGATGAGTGGGTGGGAAAATCGCTCTATTGAAGCGCGCTATTGACGATCGCAGCTTCCTTCCAATTCCGGCCGAAATTGGGAACTTTAATGCTGGCACGTGGGGTCAGGGTAGTGGTGATAATGATGGTGCGGTGTGCCGAGCGCGAGGTGTACCAAGCTATAAAAGCCGTAGCACGGCTATTTGGCTTCTTTCGATCACGCACAGCACCGCACTTTCTAGCTAATTTTAATTATTTAAGAACTTCCTCGACAAACACACCGCAAAACTATATACAAAAAACCTTCACAACCTGCCTCTTCCACGGGTCAAATTAAAGTGGACGAGAAAGCATTTCATATTCCTCAGATAGGCCGCTCTAATGTTCTTGACCTTCGTTCCGGAAATCGCAAAACGATCTTTTCTAAAGGCGATCTCCGATTACCCTTTGAGACGATTAGAGGTAGTTTCTCCCTTTCACTCGAGCATCCTACATCTGACTCTTTCATTCCAGTCTATGACTTCAAGCTTGTCTTATTATTACTGACCCGACGACAAGTAATCCTACCAAGAGATTACACTCAATCCCACGGATCAAGTTTTATGCTCTAAATGAGAAAAGTCTCGCGCCGAGTAAGCGAATGAACTCCTAAATGAGTGAACTGTCCTGAAGCAATAGTTTACTATATGCGGGAGTTCATCTATTGCATGCAAGCTTATTGGAAAAATGCGTATCATTTGGAATAGTAACTGTTGTTCATCAAATTCATGCTACATTAATTATATTTCAATCATATACCGCTACACCCCCTTTTGCACCATTTTTTTTATCCACCCCCCGCCCAATAGAGAGGGCCGGGTCCCTCTCTCGCATGCTCTTCCCCCTTCTGTTCGTTCCCCCGATCCCCCCGTCCATCATTTTTGTCATTTTGTTGGCCCGGAAAATATTTGCAATATACTGTGTACTGTGTATTTGGGAAAATCCACCCTAATCCGGCGTTGGCCCGGGCCAGGTTTACATTACCGCTGGTCGAGGCCCTTTTTTGCACAGTTTTTTATCCGTCACCATTTTGAACATAGCCTATAAAAACTCTAACTCGATCACAGTCTTTCTTATTAACACTGATGGCTGAAATACATCGAAAGACACAGTGTTTTAAACGTGTCCAGATCATCGTGGATACAAACCTTACTAGATTTATGCTATCCGGTCTGCATTCAGCCGACTGTTCGCAAAGCGCTGGATGAAATGTGTGTGTCCGGCAACTCCCAACTGTTGGGCAGAAACTTTCCCCTGAACTTTTATACCAATTCAGCCAACGCTTCACCAACGAAGTGAAAGTTTTCCACTGGATATTCACTGATGTTTGTGTGGAGTCAGGTGATGCTGTCGTTCATGTTAACCAAACGTTCAATTGTTTCTAACTTTCGGAAAACATTTAAATTAAACACCGAACTCAGCACAATGGGCAACCTTGTTACCATAGCAACACGGTTAACAATTGCAGTTTGCCTACTTGAACAACAAAAAAGTTTCTTCGTAATCCACCAAACAAACAAAAAAAACTGACCTGCTCACAGTCGGAAAACCGAAAGGAAGGAGCTTCATAAAATTGATTTCACCAAAAAAAAAAAAAAATGATGGGTCGTAAACCCTTGAAAGCACTCAGCGAGCATAAATTGGTTGAATGAAAAGGAACTAAATGAGCCGTAACATGAGGGTTCTCATATGCTGAGGTCGAAGATGAACTGAAAAATATCTCGCCCTTCTTCAGTCGTGTGTCGCTGCTTCAAGGTTATCTCGATGGAGCAAAAATGCAACGAAATTATGACACTGTCTGACGGCTGCCGGCAGAGTGCAGCGGTTTTATAGCTGCGCACTGGAAGGCTAAGCTTTTATGGTTGGCTGTTTTATTGTTGTCATAAGGGTTCGAGCTTGATTTGTTGTTGAAATTGAATATGAGTGGATGACTGATTTTTTGTTGCTCGGAAGCTGTGATTTGGGAAGTTATTTTTATGCAATCACAATCTGAGGAAATTTACTTTGAAATAATTGCTTAACAAAGCTCTAAATGGAATACACGCATTATCATCTCGATACTTATAACCAACCTTTTACAACCTTAAACAATTAACCCAACGTTTTACGACAAATAAAGACGATAAAACGTTGCCGAAGCCAGAATAATATCATAGGAGGTTGTTTATTCTAGTCAAGGAAACGTTGACGATTCAGATATGTTTATTCAGATATAGATATTTATTATTTATTTACTGATTCGTCAACAGATAAAAATGTTTATCCCAATGACAATAAGATAAAACTGAATTACAAACAATAACTAACACATACATCTTCGGAAACAACGCTTATTAACATCACGGGAAACATTAAAATAAAACACGTTATAATAGATGTTGAAAACGCGACACATGCTAAGGATAATTTCGTGTTTGTCGTAGTTGGTCCTTGAGTGCCGGTTTATAAAGAAAGATTGTAAACGTAGGTTTCTTCGTCAAGTATTAATGTTCAAGAGGCCAAGTAAAGTGGAACAGTCGATGTTCCCCTGGAGGAGGTCACCAACGAAACACGCTTTGGCCACCATAAGCCTCCCTTCCAACAATTCCAGATTGATGAGCTTGCACCGATTTTCATAACTTGGCAAACTGCGAGGGTCTTGCCAACGAAGATGTCGCAGAGCAAAGCGTATAAACCTTCGCTGAACGGCTTCGATCCTCTGGACTGCATTTTGGTAGAAAGGAGACTAAACGACAGCACAGTACTCCAGAAAAGACGAACCAAAGAGCAGTATAGTGCCTTCAGACAATAAACGTCTTTGAAGTTTTTTGCGAAGCCCGGAAGATGAATCCTAACTGCGATGAGGCTTTAGAAACAATACAGAGATATCTGTATATATGGCGTCTATTTGACGACCGCGTTCCATTTCACGGATGACGAACGATGTAAATACGGTAAGGTTGGTCGCCGTCGAACGCTTGGGCATAAAACCGTTTTGGCAGAAATAGCCGTGAGAAATAGTCTGTGAATAGTCATGGATCAGCCTTTGGAGAACAATTCGTTCGAATAGCCTGGACACCGCACTTAGTGCAGCAATCCCACGATAGTTGGCGACGGATCTTTTGCATCCCTTTTTGTGTATTGGGAATACAAACGACTCTTTCCAGCATTCTGGAAACACACCGGTAGCTAATGACAAATTGAGGACCGCATCCAGGGGCTCAGCGAGTGTGTTAAGGCAACGCTTCAGGACAATTGAAGGAATACCATCAGGACCGCATCCAGTTGAGTGTTTCATCTGCTCCCTGGCTGAAATGACCATATCAATATGGATAGTGAGTGCAGGGCCAAATACTGACATGCGGGGAAGTAGCAGCTTCGAGGCCCTCGGCATCCAGAATTTCGTCACAAAAGACACTACTGAACTGATTACGGAACAAGTTGGCGATATCCGCGACAGAGTCAGCTTCATGAGTGCCGTCAGTCATGGTGAAGGGTAAACCGGTTTCCTTCCGTTGTTCATTCACGAACCGCCAAAAGCTTTTCGGTTTCGTTTTGAGACGGCTCTGCAATTGAGACTGACGAGAGTTGTAAAAGCTGTTATTGAGGTGTTTGTAGTCGTCGTTGGTGCGTGCGTAAATTGTCTGCGTAGAATCGGTACGATATTTGCTGTGTTTCCTAAGAGCAGCCCGTTTAACTCGTTTCAAATGTTTGAGGTCAGAATTAGACCAAGCAGGTTTGGGAGGCTTACGGTTGAGTTTCGAATTGATCAACGGCATACAGCAAAATGTTACACAAAGTCGAGGCAGCAGAATTCTCATCCCCGTTTGCAAGGGTCGTGTTCCAATTCACGCCGGCGAGAAAGTTATTCATTTCCACGAAATCAGCTTGGGTGAAGTCATAATAAACGTTTTCGATGTTGTCATGGATTAAACTCCAGTGTCAGTAGCAGAGGGGAATGATTTCTGCAGCTTTGGACAAGCGGTGTCGGAGCTAGAAGAACGGAATATCTTTGACCCAATTCTTCGCTAATGAAACATAGATCCAGCAAACGGTTATTCGCGTTCGGAATGCCATTAACTTGTCGAAGTCTGGCGGTAGAGTAAGCGTCAAGCAAGGAAAAAGAAGTCGGCCTGAACGACGAACAGGAATTGTCTGGATAGCGGAAGCCGTTAGTATCGATGATTCATGAAATCGTGCTGAGGTTAAAATCTCCTATGATGACGATGTTGTCGCTGGGCCCCATTTGTGACACGATCCAATCCAAAGAAAGAGCGTGCTTTTCGATAAGGCTGCTGTCGCTAACACGATCGGGAAGAATATAGACAACACAGATAAACAGACTTCCGGTTTTAGTGGATAAAACCACCCAAAGATGTTCAACCGTTGAGTCTTCTGGAGGCTTCAGAAGTCGAGATTTGAATTTTGAGCGCACGGCAAAAAGAACTCCACCACCAGATCGCTTGTTGCTATTGAGCGACGATCGGTCTAGCCGGTAGACATAATACGTGTCGTCGAACAGTTGCTTCGATAATGTGTTTATATTAAGCCAAGTTTCCGTGAAGGCGTAAACATCGTAGCATGCGTCACTGCATGCCAACTGGTACTTGGCGAGCGAACTGTTGATACCACCTACGTTCTGGTAGTACAGAAGGGTTGTCAATGAGGGGGCGGAGGATTCGGCAGGCTGCAATCTGAAAGATGAGGCAGCATCAGCCCGAGTAACGTCATTAGATGAAGGATACTTGCCATAGATGGCAGCTTGGAGAGCGCTGTCCCCATCACTAGACCCAAGGCTGGGACGACTTTGACGGCTGGAACTAGCAATTAGAACATCGTTGAGACTGGCAGTGGGCACAGCTGAGCTAGGGGGGTCCAGGGCTTCCATACTGCTTTGTGACGAGCGTACCAAACCGGTTGAAGTTACGATCGATGTATGTTGATGACGAGCATGGGTGAGATGACAGGTGTGTAGCGGACTGGCAGGCTTTGATAACGGCGGTCTAGTGGAAGCATCAGCAGGAGAAAGAAGGCTGGAATCGGAAGATTCATCAGGAATAGTACGTTCTACAAATTGCGGGTACTTGCCTGAATTCGCAGTTTGGAGAACCTCTTCGTCAGAAGCAACATCAGGACCGCGACGACTACGATGAACGACGACAGCAAAGGGTGGGACTGTGTCGAACTGAGAAGAGGGCTCCATGGTACTGTTTACTGCGCGTCGCGGTTTAGTTATTCCTCCTGATGCATACGTGGAAATTTCATTTGCTGTCAACAGGATTGTGTTCTCTGAAGATGTTGATAAGTGGAAGGCGGAACTTCACAGATACAAATAATCAAAATTACATGCAAAGTGAAATGTTTGGTTAGTAAAAATATACCGATGCATTACATTCTTAAATTTTAAATTTCAAACCTGAGCATTGATGAGTATTGAAAATTTAGGCGTTGCAAAACAATATATCACAATACACTCGTTTTCCAATGTTTTATCGTACGAATGTGTATGATCGTGTTAATATAAATCTTCTTCCATTGAAATTTATCGAACAGAGCTACTGTTCTACTTCTCTTGTTTAACTGTCATTCTCCATCCATCAGCAGAGGAATAAAGAGGGCATTTATCCGTAACTGCTGTTTCTAAATCTCAAATTATGTGTTTACACCTGATTATGTGATATATAAATTGAAAAAATAACATCAAACGTGTCATGTAAAGCCGGTTAAATTGCTGTCTGAAAATTCTGTGCTTTTACTCGCGAGTAACTGTTAATTACCCGGATTTCCCAACCAAGATGAATCTCTACTTGTTACATTTATTGACTAAATTCTAAAGTTATTCCATTGTTTCCGACGCATAAGAAAACTTAAATGGGAATGTAATGCAACGTTGAATGAAACCTACACAGTTAAAAAGACACATTTAATTTTCGGCCTTATCTAATGCATATGAAGGGAATGCTAGATTTCTCATAAGTGTAAGGGATATTTCTCTTAAATTTAAGCCAGATAACGCTTGAATCGAGCCTGTTGTATAAAAGATTGCAAGAGATTTCGTTGTTTACACTTGCTTTGGTTAAGAAGTGAGCGAGAGGAAATTTTACTCGTCTGTTAAAATCAATGTTTTCTTCTGTGTAGCACACAACAAAAAATATATGATATTAAAATTACACGTGATGCAAACCGGATGAATTCTAAAAATACATCAATGTATCTCACAGTTGAACATGTAAAATTTATCTTTACCAACGCATAAATAGAAATAATCCGAGGTTCTGGATCAGCACAGTAAAAAGTAATAAAAACATTTGCAAACAAAGCTTTTCATCTCTTTGCTTATGGTGATGCCGATTTGTATGGGTTAGTTAAATGGGCTTTTGAAGAGCGTATGTTTGCAAATTATCTTATCGCTTTTTCTAGTACTGATAAAGAACCTGCCTTTATTTTTATTTATTATCATCATAGAGAAGCATTTTTCGTGCCTGCTAGTCGTGCACTGGTATACAAATGTCTCGTTGTTCGGGAGCGTACATATTTTTCAAATGCTAAGACCGCGAACACTCAAGCAACGATCCAATATGGCGTCCGATTTGTTTTAAATGAAACTCGCCGTTTCTACACGTCAAAATAGTTCCACACAAAATCGTGTAAAAATTGTTATGCCAATACTTACCACCAAGTAGAGAGCACAATAGTTGCTAGTAGTGAACTACTTTGTATGTTAATAATCTATTTGATTTCTATTGTATGTTCGACCATTGCTCCTTTCAATATATTATATTAAAATGTTATTGATAATGACTATCAATCAATCCAATTAAGGCAATAGAACTATTTAACATCCATATTTTCTATTTTCATTGAACTTATAAGCTCAGCGTGCTCAGTAGAATGATGGTTGCTTACCAAAACCATGTGAAAGGAGATAGGAGCAACCTGAATTAGAGTCTCATTTCAGCAATAATTTTTATTTCTTATAATTTTCAGCATTGCATAATAATATATTCACATATTTTATTCGTATTTGAAGTAACATATCATTTGTAAAAGTGAAGTCTAAAAATAAATATAATTGACGGAATATACACTTGTTATGTACGTAGCAAATGAGATCCTACCCAAGAAGCACAGCTTGTTTCAATACAGCAATATTCACTTTGTTGTAACAAAATGAGGAGTTACTTTCCTCGGTCATTCACGTAAAGCATGACTGTATTGCAACGGGAAAAGCGCAAGAGGTGGAGCCTAATTGCAACATATATTTGTTTCAAAACCGTTTTATAAAATATAATGCACCTTTCACATAACGTTGCAATTTCGATGCATTTTTCCACTTAGCAGATGTTGCAAATGACATGATATAATTGTTCTAATAAAACATTTTTACGTTTCAAAAACGTCATATAAAAAGAGAGTGAAGCAAGATTGTTATAAGAGATCTTGTGTTTTCATTGAAATCTGACCTATGTTGCGAATACAGTGCAGTTAAAGTTTTCTTTTTTTGTACGCCACGGACTTGACACAATCTTTTTTTTTTCGATGTATCCATGATGGATATTATCTTTCAAAATAATGTTAGCGTCTAAAAAAAATTTCCGTAGAGTGATTGAAATGTTTTCTGATTTATGGTTCAATATTCACTTGTAATTCGAGAAAAATGTACGCGCCACATGGATTTTCACAAAAATACTTTCAAAAGCATTGAAAATAAATAAACTAGAATATTATTGAGTAGAAATAATTAAATAAATACTGGTTCAAATTCCGATGCAATAAGTATCTTCATTTTAAAATAAATTTATACGAACACATTGATTTGAGCGTTTCCAGATGAAATCAGCCGGAAAAAGTCAAAATCTTGCACGACCCTCTCCGATTTGAATTAAACTTTGCACATGTCTTCGGAATTGGTGATGATGGATTTTCCGCGGGTTAAGGGTATTTTTTGACTCAAGACAAATTTTTCAAAAGGGCGTATGTGTTTTGTCATGCGTATTTTTCAAAAAATCATAACTCGAAAACCGTTGGTTGTAATAAAATTGCGTCTGAGAAGAAGTTGTAGTTAATTAATTTGACTTTATGAAAAAAATATGTACACTGTAAAAAAAATTTTTTTTTTCTTCAAAAAAATCAAAAATTAAACTTAAAAATCAATTAGCAAATCTGTCCAACGTACGATTTTGATAATTTTTTTTCAAAAAGGCTTGGAGTCATAAGAAGAAGAAAAGAAGTTGTTCTACGATGGAGCAACTTAAGACAAAAAAGTTCTTAGAAGCAAGAAAAATTCAATTTTTTTCTTATTTGTTAAGATTTGTTATATTATATTTCAATAATATAATAAAATTACTATAGTGATTTTAAACAAAAATGAGCAACATTCTATATGTACCCGTTTTCGAGATAATTTGAATGTAATGTCGAAAAAATGGCTTTTTCCATGAAAATATCCCTTTTTCAAAAGTCAGTCGTGATTGTCCATCTTCAAAAGTATTTTTTTCAAATTTTACATAAAATTTTCAACAACTATCCTTTTGACCTCAAGAAGATTGAACATCTTCTTTATTAACGAAATTAACGAATCTTAATTACCAAATAAAAATTTTGAGTTTTTTTTTGTTCATACATGATTTATTTATTTTTTCTACTATATAAAAAAAATTGTATTTACATTTTTACAAACACTATTTCCTAACATTCCTATAAATATTATGAAAACTCAGTATTTCGTCAGTTGAAAATATTTTCGCAGCGATTTTGTTATCTGCAACTGGAATGAAGGAGTGATATTTCTGTGTACAAGGAATCATTTTTGTTTGCTGTTAACTACCACCCCATTCTGCAGCTCCCTCTTCATATTCTTCTTGTGAAACATAGCAAAATGATATTTTTGTGAAATTTTCTTGATTTCTCTTAAAAGCCCAATCATACAAAGTTTTCGCACTTGTTATTGGATGTTCATGTTGTTTGGCCAAGCTTGCTCTTGTTGCCATTCGTTTTAATGTGCCGCCAATTGCATCACATGGTCCCTTACCATGTGAAGTTGCGAAAAAATGCCACTCAGAATCAATGTTGTATTTCTCTTTAAACTTGCAGAGGCTTGCAATTTTTTTTTTCTATTTTTGTATTGGGAAGCAGCCCCATCAGACATAAAAATGGCCTTTTTTATATTCATTAGTTGATTTAAATACGTTAGTAATTTAGAAATCAATACTTGTACCGCAATTGTATCATGTCTTATAACTTCTGATATTACAACAAAACTTAGATTTTTAAGCATTCCTGACTCCATATAATAAATAACAAACGGATGAATTGTAGCCTGATTATTGTTCCAATGATGACTTTGAACAGCATCCTGAAGTAAAAATGAATAATTCTCTGCAAAATCGCAAATAATAACTACTTCTCCTTCTTTTAATGAAGACTTTGTATCTTTTAAAAATTTAGATTGCTTTGTTTTTATATAATCATGAGTTAATAGTTTTTCTAATTTCTCGCTAAAATATTCAACAAATTCATCGACAGGTTTTAATAGCGTTTCTATATTACATCTATCAGTTGTAATCCATTGTTCGAACGATATTTCAGACAAGTTATGTTTCTCAAGTTCTTTTAAAAATCTTATCTCAAATTCTGACAGCGTGGGACAATTTTCACATTCACGGAGGTAACAATATTTTGATCTTGATGATGAATTACACAATAACTTCTCAAAATGTTGATTACAGTCAGTGTTGAATGAATATTTTTTAAACTGTGAAGCATTAAATCAATATTTTCGTGAATTGCGCAAACACAAACGTTATGAGAGCCTGAAGCATTTAGCAATTTACAATGTTTTGGTTGTAATGCTGCAAAAGTATTAAATCCAATTTTATGTTCACTGACTTCTTTAAATCGAGTAAAAGTTTCTCTAAGTGATGAAAGTAATAACCGTTTTTTAATTTGTTGACGCTTATCATTAGTGTTTACAGAGACATAATCACTTTGTCCCGGCATGGCTCTGCTGATGTCGTCCTCGTCAAAAAAATGTATCACTTGATTCTTTATATCCGGATTCAAACGATTCCCCGATCTGTCGTTGGGGGTAGCAAATACTCCATTTTCGGCTGCCAATTCTTTTGCTTGTAATGCAAGGTATTTGTTTGTTTCAAATTTGCTCGTTATCTGCTGAATCGTCCACGAATTAGGCAAAACTGTTAATATACGTATTTTATCTATTCTCGAAAAATCTGGTTCTATGAATTTTTCTTTCAATTTGGAAATAATTTCATCATATTCCACAACCTTTGTTTTCAATGTAGCTAACTCTTCGACTTCTTCTTGTGGTGGTAAGCTGAATAGATATTTTCTAATACCTGCTACAATTTCGGCAAATTTTTGCCGACGGTATTTATCGTTTTTAAATTCTCTAATGGATATCGGAGACACATTTATTCCTGCAATTCCATTATTGAATATTTCAATGTTGTGTATCCTGGAATAATCCGGTAGGTCACTGTCCTGAGAAGATGCCGAGGTAATTGAAGCTGCCGATGGTATTTCCTCCAAATCGTTCCGTGATGTGGTTGGTGCTTCGTCATGTCCACCGTTTTCTGGTTGCTCCACTCTTTCAGCAGGATTACGACGATACGAATACAAGCGACATGAATCACAAATTCTTAATGACGTGTCCAAATGGACCGTACACTGACTGCATGGATAAAAGTTTTTCAATTAACTTGTCAGTTAAATTTCTAAGTTTAGGCGAACACCGTCTCCCGATTTCACGAAAAGGTTTACAACAATGCTTTGTTTCGAGTTCCATTTCAAATCGAATTACACTTTACGCTACTTATGAAAGACACTGTTAAACTGATGTCATGACTTTGTAATGTAATCCTTTTTATACGTACTAAGTACGCACTTTAGGTACTTTTTTGAAATATTGGTATGTGCAGGGGTATTATGCATGTAAATTATATTTTCTGTCAACACCAAAGGGAATGCATGAATAGGTATAAATGGGTGTAACAATTGTATTCTTACTGGTATAAACTGGAAACTCTCCAAAATTTCAAAGAAACCTCAAAAGCCTATTCCAGCGCTCAAAGAAGGTGATAAAATATTGCTAACAAATGTGGAAAAAGCTCAAAAACTTGCTGAGCAGTTTGAGAGTTCCCATAATTTCAGTTTGGGTCTTACTAGTCCTATTGAGAATCAGGTTTCTCTTGATTATCTGAATATTTCCTCAAGGGAAAATATTTTTGCTGAATCCTGGGGTACTGATTTGGATGAAGTAAAAACTATAACTAAAAAGTTAAAAAATATGAAGGCTCCAGGTGATGATGGAATTTTCTATATACTCATCAAAAAAACTCCCAGTGAGAACCTTGTCTTTCATGGTAAAATTATTTAATAAATGTTTTCATTTGTCATACTTTCCTGGCAAATGGAAAAATGCCAAAGTTGTTCCAATTTTGAAGCCCGAGAAAGATCCAGCTGAAGCTTCTAGCTACAGACCAATAAGTTTACTTCCTTCAATCAGTAAACTTTTTGAAAAGCTAATTTTGAATAGAATGATGCTTCACATCAATACAAACTCAATTTTTGCAGATGAGCAATTTGGATTTCGCCATGGCCATTCAACTACTCATCAACTTTTGAGAGTTACTAATTTAATTCGTTCAAACAAATCTGAAGGCTGCTCAACTGGAGTTGCTCTTCTAGACATAGAAAAAGCATTCGACAGTGTTTGGCATGAAGGTTTGATTGCTAAATTTAAAAACTTTAATTTTCCGCTCTATATTATAAAATTAATTCAAAATTATTTAACTGACAGAACTCTGCAGGTAAATTATCAGAATTCCAAATCTGATCGACTAACTGTTAGAGCTGGAGTTCCTCAGGGTAGCATTCTTGGGCCGATACTATATAACATTTTTACTTCCGACCTCCCTAATTTGCCTCAGGGTTGCCAGAAATCCTTGTTTGCCGATGAGACAGGCATTTCCGCTAAAGGAAGAAGTCTTCGTGTCATTTGCAAGAGACTGAAGAAAAGTTTAGACATTTTCTCTTCTTATTTACAGAAATGGAAGATTTCTCCCAACGCTTCCAAAACTCAACTAATAATATTCCTGGAGCTTCTTTTTTGAAACCTAGTAGTAGTCACATCGTTACTATGAGCGGTGTTCCAATTTCCTGGTCAAGCGAAGTGAAATACCTTGGTCTATTACTTGATCAAAAATTAGATTTTAAAAATAACATTGAAGGCATTCAAGCCAAATGTAATAAATATATAAAATGTTTATATCCTCTTATAAACAGAAAATCCAAACTATGTCTGAAGAACAAACTACTAATATTTAAACAAATTTTTAGACCAGCCATGCTTTATGCTGTTCCAATATGGTCTAGTTGTTGTGCTACCAGGAAAAAAATACTTCAAAGGATTCAGAACAAAGTTCTGAAGATGATTTTGAAGCTGCCTTCTTGGTACAGTACTAACGAAGTACATAGAATTTTGAATGTTGAGACTTTAGAACAAATGTCCAACAAAATAATTAATAATTTCAGACAAAAATCGTTGCAATCTTCTATTGCAATGATTAATTCCCTTTATGCTTAGTTAAGATTAATTTTAGTTTGTTTTTAGTTTTAAGATTATTATTGTTATACTGACACGCAGGAATAAAAACCTGTTTAAAATACTGAACTGCTAAGGCATGAACAATATAAACAAAATTAGATACATATTTTAACAATTAAGGTTGATACGTTACGGTAGTAGCTGGAGCACCTAGATTAACATGAAATGTAAATATGAATAAATTTGGAACAAATAAAGAGTTAATAAAAAAATAAAGAATAAAACGGATCACTAAATCGTGCATTTAAATGATAATTGATTTCACATGGCGGCTGGTGTAAACAGCAAGATCGAAGTATTTATACATACACAAATGAATTTATTTTCGATCCAGCCTTCTTCATAACATGTGATGGGCCAGTTGCCTGGATGTGTAAACACTAATAGGGTAATAAATAGTAAAGTTGGCAGTCTTGTAAATCGGGCAACCCCTACCATTTGCAGCTTTTCATGTATATCTGGAGCAATCAGGCACATTTTATGAAAGATACAACATTCGTTATTAGTATTCATCACAAAAAGTCAGAATATTTGAAAAATAAATTAGCTTTCCTGCGTTTTGGAGATTTTATCAATATTCTCAAGGGTTCCAACATATATTCTAATACTATATTTGTTATATCTGTATTCTCCGTACGTGGAGTAACGATTATGATGTAGAAGGAGATGTCCGCTCATCACCATGAGGCATCAAGAGTGGACAGTAATGTTTGCTAGAATGAAAGATATGAAGAGAAAGTGTTGAAAGTTCCGTCAGTGTACGGTAGGTTGAAAATTGAATAGAAGTATTGAAAATTGAGCGAAAGGGCATGGGTAAAGAAGTACTCGAACCAAGGACGTTATCATTGCCTAACATCTCACTGCGCGGTAGGTCAAGGCACGGACGAAGCCGCTACCTCAAGAGGCAAAAGTAACGTGTTGGATCGCGCTCATGTACCACTGATAGCTTGTGATAGTTTCTAGCGGTAGTTTGCACAAACTCCGTTTTGTTGCATTTGTTGCATACCCTCTCATTTTGGGTTTATTTTTGTACACAATTTCTGGTTTTTACTCAATTAAAAACTATTGCACAGGCGATAGCGCGGACGGCCATCAGAATGCTATGGATGAATCGCTACAATAAGACCCTCCCCTTGATTCGACGAGCATCGGATCGGCTTGAAGAACTAACGGGCACTACGTTACCAACCGTGAGCCAACTTACTTACGTCGAGCGAACGAGTGTGGCACGCTCGCAAACCAGCAGTTGTGTGGGACGTGAAGCGATCAATACGAGCCGGAGATCCACCGGAAAAAGTGCGACCAATCGTACAACAACTGTTGGCAATACGCTTCAACCAGTCTACCGTAGTCTACACGGATTCAAGTCTGGAGATACTGTAGGGGCAGCTTTTTATAAAAATGGCATAGCTGGCACATACAGTCTCCCAAAGGAGTGCAGCATATTCTCCGCGGAAGCATATGCAATAAAAATGGCGATCGCGATACCTAACCTGAGCGATTTGGTATTTTTTCGGACTCAGCAAGTTGCCTACGGACCTTGGAAACAGGGAAACTGAAACGTCCATGGAATCAAGAGATAGAACAGGCAGCACGAAATCGATCTGTTCGATTCTGCTGGATTCCTGACCACACTTGCCAACGACGCTAGACAACAACCGGCCATCGATATCCCAATCCCAGCGGAAGATACACTGAGAACAATCAGGCAACGCATAAGGAACTGGTAGAGCAACAAATGGTACGAATCCAGAGAATCGAAACTCAGAGAAGTGACGTGTGACACCCACAGATGGACGGAACAAGGAAGCACAGCTGATCAGCGTGTACTTACACGTCTGAGGATAGACCACACACGTCTTACGCACACATTCTTATTAAAAAAAGAGGCCCCGCCTAACTGTGACTGTTGTGGAACGGTGCTGAATATATGGAACCTAATATTAGAATGCAGGAAATACTATGCAGAAATAAGAAGCAACAACATCGAAACAAGTTTGCGTGATGCTCTGGATAACACAGATCAACGAACAGCACAAATGTTAAATTTTCTCCGCAGCAGTGCACACTGGGCCAGGAGACAAAATTAGCAAGACAAAACCTCTAGCGCTTTGAGCATGCATTTTATCAAGATGATTGCTTCAGCATTGTTGCTCAGTTTTATCTGCGCCACAATTTGGTGATAAAAATTAGTTCCAATTTTCACCGCAAGGGCAGCGCTGCGATACTAACTTTTTTATTTCTAGCCTTCTAGCGGTTTGATGTCTTCGGCAAAGTTGTAGAACATAAAATAATAAGAAAGTTTGCCCAAGACATCAAAGTTCTATGTCTACAAATAACAAAGTTACGATTATTTTTGTAAAATTTAACTGAAATTTGCGTTTTTTCTACTAATTTTCATATTTTCGTCAAATATGTTATTTTTGGTACCATTTATGTGTTGAACCTTATAATTTGCGTATGTTTTGGAAATGTTCGCATAGTTTTGGGACATAACAAGCGAAATATTAGCCAAAACTTTGAAAAATATCATGAATTTCAAAATTAATTTTCTCAAAAAATTGCAAGTTGTTGCAAAAAATTACTCATGTTTCAGAAAGTACCATATGTGACTTTTCAATTCTGAAATTATGCCCGATACATATTTTGATATATTTGAGATATCTGGATTAATTATAATTAATATTTTTGATCTAGCAACTATTTTTTATTTTATATTTACTATTATTTCAACAGGTTTTGTACGGATTCTGGAAATTGATTTTTATCGGTTTGAGGAAACTGTTTTGTGAGTGTCATCACGGGGTCAGAGGTTAGCAAAAGTCTTCTAAATACATCTTCGATGTTCGCCAGGCGACTGAATTGTCGAGAATGGTGCTCCCGAAATTTTCTGATCGATTTGTTCCGACGCTCTTGTGCTTCTTCCGACAATAGTCCAATAGGAATTTCGCAATGACTTATTATTTCAGATCCATGTACCAAGATCCTGTAAACTGAAGGCGAAAGGGGATAATAATCATAATAATGGACATATAACTTTCTAGTTTCTTCTGCATAGGTTTCGAATGATTTGACGTCGATTTCTAATTTCGATGATAGCGCGCAAAGAAGTGTAGCGACTCGACGAACGACGTCCACCTCAAGTCCTGTAATTCTTGCCGTTGTTTCTGGATCTTGAAAGAATCTTCTAGCAGTGTTGCCATCATTTGTGTTACCTGATGAAAAAATAAAGATAAAGGGATCTACTCCCCGATAAAGAAGAAAAATGCAGTTACCTCCGGATGGCAAAGGCTCACTTATTCTCAGCCCAATCTTCTTAAATTCTTCTCTAATTGCACGTTGCCGTTCAAGAAAGGTTTCGTTTCCTTTATTTATACGCCATTTTTTGAGAGGGATTCTGTACGAAACATTAAGCAGAAGCTCCATACTTCTTATGTAAGCATGCAAAACAGGAATGGTTTCAATTTTATTGCGATCGTCACATATTTGGGCTTCGATGGGATTACTGAGTTTTTTCCCTGATGCTCCGCAAAGATTGCACGCCTGGGAACTTGTTCCTGTGAAGCTGTTAATAACTTTGCCATCGACCATACTCAAAATTAACTCAGAAGAAACATCTACAGAAATCCTATTTATCGTCAATGTGGTTGCATTCAAATTTTGTATTTGTAACATAATACTCTCCACTTCTCGTTTGATAAGATCAGCAGTTTCGTTTTGAAAAACCATTTTGATGGGGCGGCACAAATTGATGGATGATGGACTGTTGTTGCTCCAAACTTCTTGTCGTTCGCCGGAGACTGCGTTGAAATATATTCGCAAAGGAACCAGGCAAATCAAAAAAATATGCGAGTCATTACATGATATAACATCATCGCCAACTTCTTCAAAAAATGTCATTTTATACCGTGAGTGGTTGCTTGAACCATCCAATCCCCATTTTAAAATAACACATAAATTTCCCTGTTCATGAATGTACGGTTCAATATATTTATTCAGTGTCATGAAGAGACGCTTTGACAGTGAAGTAAACAAGTATGTGTGTCAGCGATCAATCGTATTCGTCGACACACGAATACAAGTGCAGAGGAATACTTATTTTCAATTGACTTTTATAGCACACTATCTTTTACAGATTAAAAATAAAGGTATTCGAGGTGAAAAAATAATTCCATTTGACATGTTGACATGAAAACATATCAGATTTTGTACAATGGAATGCATATGTATGTATACGCAAAAAGCAATCAATTATAGCATTGAGTTCGGGCTAAAATCATCAAAAGTTTAAAATACGATATCTCAAATATATCAAAATATGTATCGGGCATAATTTCAGAATTGAAAGGTCACATATGGTACTTTCTGAAACATGAGTAATTTTTTGCAACAACTTGCAATTTTTTGAGAAAATTAATTTTGAAATTCATGATATTTTTCAAAGTTTTGGCTAATATTTCGCTTGTTATGTCCCAAAACTATACGAACTCTTCCAAAACATACGCGAATGATAAGGTTCAACACATAAACGGTATCAAAAATAATATATTTGACGAAAATATGAAAATTAGTAGAAAAAACGCAAATTTCAGTTAAATTTTACAAAAATAATCGTAACTTTGTTATTTGTAGACATAGAACTTTGATGTCTTCGGCAAACTTTCTTATTATTTTATGTTCTATAACTTTGCAGAAGATATCAAACCGCTAAAATGCGAAATAAAAAAGTTAGTATCGCAGCGCCGCCTTTGCGGTGAAAATTGGAACTAATTTTTACTACCAAAATGTGGCGCAGATAAAACTGAGCAACAATGCTGAAGCAATCATCTTGATAAAATGCATGCTCAAAGCGCTAGAGGTTTTGTCTTGCTAATTTCGTCTCCTGGCCCACTGTGCCCACCACCCCCCCCCCCCCCCCCCCCAACACCCCCCCCCCCCCCACCCCAACCCCCCCCCCCCCCCCCCCCTTCCCTCCCCCCCCCCCCCCCCCCCACCCCCAACCTTTTTTAAAACTCCCCCCACTTTTTTTTTTTTTTTTTTCCCCCCCCCCCCAAAACCAAACCAAACCCCGCCGCCGGTTTTTTTTCCCTTCTCCGCAAAACCACTGAGCCGAACGACTTCACCAACGCTGTGTGTATGTGTGTTGTTGTTCTTTTGGTGACGATGGGTTCGGCAGTAATGGTCGAACGCGCGTAACATAATGAAATGTCGCAAGCTGCAACAAATGGTCTATACAAAAAACTTTGAAAGAAAATAAGAAGATAGTGAATATGATGAAGAAGATCAAATTAAATGAAGTGAAGAAGAGAAAGAAGAAGAAGAAAAATATGAAGAAGAGACGAAGAAATTAGAAACTACAACCACTCTGTATCAAGTAACTCCGATTTTTCCACACACATGCACGAATGCACACGACTTACACAGTGTCGTAAATAAACAAACAAACAAACAAACAAACAATTATTTTTACCTCGGAAAGTATTCACGCATAATATAATATGTACAATGGTAGTAATAATATAGACCTTCTAACGTTCAATCTGCTTGTCTATCCCACAATGATGAATCGATTTAATTATTTCCCCACTATTCTTCTCTCGCTCGCTTCCATTTATTTGGTTCAGTGCATTAGTGTACGTGGATTAAACGCCTCATGGGCCTTGTGTCTTGTTTTATCGTATTGACATTTACGTTTACAACGGGTCATGTTTTCAAGTTGCGTAAGTGAGAAAAGAATGCACAGTGGAGTTTAAGGAAAAACGCACTCAATTTTGCCTGCGGAGGTGTTGCTTAATTTTCTTGGATAGTGGTAGTGTAATTGAGTAGTTTCAGATTGGATAGCATTTCCGGAGGGGGCTTTAAATGATGAGTTGACAGCCTGGAGATAGGGTGCGTCCAAGCTATCCGTCCGGTACGTATGTCGGATGCGGTTTGTAATCATATGAGTTTTTTTTTTCGTGCCCTCAACTTCGTCCCGCAATCACGATCTTCCTTGCCGTAAAACCGCTGATCTCGTGTTCCTTCGCCGTTTTCCCCATTGAACGCACTGTAACCGCCCGACTCTCAAGATGGCAGCGATAAACCTTGGAATCTGAGCTGACCTCGGACGACCTGTGGCCACCTTCGCGAATAGTTGTCCTTTCTTTTCTCGATCTAAAACCCTTTTCACGGTTCACCGAGAAACTCCCACGGCGATTGAAATGTCTTTTTGCGACATTTGCGCGTGGGATGAATAACGAATACATTGCCACTTCGTCATGAAAATCGGCTTCTTTTGTTAGCAGCCTACTATGATATAAATTGAAGCTAACGTGCATACAAAAAAAAACCAAGGCATTGTATGCACAGATCAGGACGATGTAAACATTATCACACATACGGTAAGCCGATAAAGATCCTTGTGAAGCAACACAACAAGGAAAAATGCTGAGACCCCCTACTGTATTTCCCCTGCCTCAACAGAGACTCTTTAACACTGAAAGCGAAAAATAGAAATACGAAGAAGCATGAACTGCAAAACAGAATAACTTTGTTAGTTAAGGGCTTATGCTGAAGCGTTCTTGGCGGTAGCCATTACCTCAACATTTAGAATTGATCCAACTCAGAATCTGTACTAGATTTTGAAAATTTAATCACATCAGTTGGTATGCTTACTTGAAATTATCCTTCTGATAGAGTTCGATTTGATGTTCATTCACTAACAATCGAGATTTATCAATTTGAGATAGCAAGGTAAGTTTGCGAGAGCGAGATAAAAGATAGGAAAAATTGCATGGAGCAGCGATTCACCTTAACTGCGATAAATTGAATACCAGTAAAGTTGTGATTTTCAAAAACTTCCCTTTTGCAACCCTCTTACTTATAAACAGCTTTACAGTGCTCCATTTTCCGTTTGGTTTTGTTCTCTTCAATACCACCAAAAACATACGGTTTTTTTTTTTGGTGAGTGATGTTTTTATTTTCAGCATGGCGCCTTTTCAGTAGCATGGCGACACTTTTGGTCAGTTTGTCTAGGATGAACAAACAATTCATCTAGAGATCTTGTAAATTTCACAATACATTCAAAACAATCAAGAAGGCCTAAAACGTAATTTTCTTCATGGAAATTCGACGACGGGGATTAATCTTTTAAAGCTTCTTTTTCATGCCCAAATATCTGTTCATAAAATAGGATCTAAAAAGTCAAATCCCATCGTCTGACCTTTCAGAGACATCAAGACGGTCGGTCGTCTGAATCCAACGTTCAACGACTTCTTTGGCGTTACAATGCTGCTATTCTAATCCCTGTAATTCCATCTTCCATTCAGTTCAAAAAGTAGCGAAAAAAAAAAAAAAAAAAACTTTCCTGACCTATTTCCAGACCAACGACGGTCGATGGTCGAGTGGCAGTTCCGGCTTTTGATTTCCTTTCCGCGGACAGTTAACTTTAGAAAAGGTCACTCGCGGAAAATGAAGGATAATTTCACCCCTAAGATGGGCACTTCTAGCTGGGGCGTTACTATCAATGGCCGTCGCAAGCTGGAAGGATAACGACTTTTCATTGTTTGGAGACGTCCCCAATGCTCATTGCTCAGCGATAGAATGGATGGCCTTAACTTTTCCTTTTAGGATTTGGAACAGAGGAAAACCAAAAAACAATTCCATTAGGCTTGACCTTTTTTCCCTGCTGCGTGAACTTTCAGTGTAAATGGATAGACAGCAGGACAGTCAATGGTTAATCCAATCACTTTTACGACCGGTGACAATGCCGGATTGTCGAGAATGTTAGTTTGAAGGTGGAAGAAAGTGGAAAGTACACTGAATGAAAATTTATCTTTTATATGCATGAAAGTACCCATCAATTCGTGAACTAAATTTCCCTGAGTGCCTACCCGGAAGTGGAACAAAATCTTTTTAATGTTTTCACTTTCTTGAGGGATTTCCCACTCCATTGCTTTGTGTGGTGAGCCGTCGCAAGATCCCCTCTTTTGGCACTTGTCTTCGTTCTAGGACCAGACCAGCCCGGCTGGACACCACTTTGGCAAACTGGACTTGGGGGAGAGCTTTTGTTTTCTGCTGCTACTTTGCGCTGACTTCCTACTGCTTAACTTGTCCGTTGGCGCTGGACTCTTTTGGGAACGATTTGCTCACGTAATAAATTTAAAAGGAGAGCATGATTTTATGTTCTCCGTGAGGGCCTTTTCATTTTTGTCCTGCCATTGCTGGGTTCATCCTTCCATCTGTTTGAGTTTATTTTCACTTGTTTTTTTGCTATTCTCCCTAGTTCTTTTATTTTCTCAGAGATGAGGGTGATTCCGTACGATGAATTAGTAATAGACAGCTTGCAGCTGAATAATTTATGGTGTTCTTGAAACCGGAGCCCGGAGACGTTTCATCGTGTTTTCCGAGAACGACATCGACGGTGAATACGATGAAGGTCTGACGGGAGTTTAAAATAATGTCCCGCTAGATTCCGGAATTGGATGATTTGAGTTGTCCGGCGAGTTTTCCGCCTAATCAAGACGGGAAAGAAATTAGATTTATGACTTTGTTTTTGCGTTGGGGGGCCAATGGCAAACTTAATTTGGGGAAATAAAGTTGAGTAAATGAAGCAAAGCAGAACTGTTGAGTTTTAAATCGGATCTGCGGGTGGGTAACTTTGGGTAAACTGCTGCATGCTCATTTTAAGAGGTAATGGTTGTCAGTTTTGAAAAATTGCGGAGGCTATTCGTTTGATTGATGACTTTGGTTAATTGGAATGTTGCAAAATTTATATGGGATTGGTAAATTTCATCACATTTACAATAAACTAAGAGTCATCAGACAAATGTTATATGGTGATCAATCTGAAAAAAATATATCAAGCGAACTAACATACCCAGCTGCACTGTAGGATACCATCGATTTGGCTCAAGGTTAAGGCTACCTAATTACATGGAGTAGTAGTGGAGAAAGTAGAAGGGAGTAGTATGTTCAAGCGTCATATTATAGTGCTACCAGTATGCCATGTAGCACGCTTTTTCAAAATATGAACAGAAGGTATATAATTGTACCATTTTCAAAAGTTTGGGATATTCGTCCAATCATTGCGCCGCCGAATTTTGTTGCGGGGAGTGTAAGACAATACAAAGAATTCTTGCACACAAGCTGTGCAGAAATGTTTTTATTGTGTAGAGAATCCTTACCCTATGTAGATCTGTGCGCCGCCGCGCCACGCCGCCGCCGCTGACGATTTTATAGCGCCGCCGCCGCCACTATTTTTGACCGGCGCGCCGTTGCATTTTTTTGCCCGCGCCGCCGGGCAATTTGAGGCACGCCGATGAAATTTTTCATCGCTTTGCATCCCTTCAGTTATGTTCATTAGCCCTTTAAAAATTTGCTTTTATTACAAATGATGACATCTCGATGGGATGTGCCATCCAGAGAGGTGCGTGTGAGACGGTGATCAGCTTTGTCGTTTCGTTCTAGCAACTGCAGTGTACATTTTCGTGTTTCGACATTCAGCAATTTCGCGAGTGAGTTTAAATTTAAATATAATAAAATGTCCGCCTTAAAGGTCGAGAAAATTTCCATCGCGAGTGAACATATTGATACTACAAATAATGGTAATCGAACTGGCGATGTGCGGAAAAAAATTAATGCACTAAAATATGTCAAAAATGGTTTTACACATCATCTGCTTCCTGACAAAGTGTTTTGCAATGCATGTCTAATCGAAGCAAAACAAAAGGCTGGTTTAAATTTGCACGAAGACAGGGATCGAGATATTGAGAACGATCCTGCTATCGATAGGTCGTTAACATTCGGCAAGTAAGTTTTATTGATAATGAAATTGATGATTTTTTCTTAGAATCCCTCAGGTAAAGAAGGTAACGTCAGGCTGCATGCCTATGTGTACTTTTTTCTTATTCAAAACTCCAATTGTCCTGAAATAAAAAAATGGTTAAGGTAGCCTACCCCATCGGGTATCTTGTCCAAGGATTTTGTTCTAA